>CAJVPY010000185.1:0-32352 GCA_910591965.1 Dentiscutata erythropus | reverse complement strand
ATTGGATAGATGGTTGTTGAGCAATTATCAATTAAAGTTTAAATAAATAATTTTATTGCAACTTTCTTTTTCTTAAATTTTTTTACAAAGCTTTAAACGATGTTTTCTCAACACCCATATATTCAAATTCAATAAATTTCTTTTATTTTGATTCTGCAAGTATGTAGGATTAGATTAAAAAAATTTTACTGAAATTGAATAGACAAGTGTTGAGAAATATCAATTAAAAGCTAGTTTTGCGTTCAATCATCCAAATAATCGAATCGCATCGTGCTTGTGTGAACTATATAAAATTCAGAATAATGCATCGTGTGGACATTCTTTAAATATTTCAGGTCTGATTTTTAAAGAGAAAACGGTAATTCTGTTATTAACTATCATAACTAAATAATTGGCACTTGCCTTTAATAATTCACGAAATTATAGCGACGTATTCTTGTAGCAGTTGTAAAAATATTATACCATGTTGTAATTATGTTCAGAATTAATTAACTAGCTGGAGTCGGAAGCGAAGGTAAAAATCGATTCTGTGAGTGATTTTTAAAAGTAAAAAGAGATTGTGGTAATATTACGTAGTTACGTATAATTAGTCGTTCTAACCAAACAACAAACCATAATTTTGTCCGTGATCAGGGGGTTATGTGATAATCATGCATTGGCACAAATTAAACTTTGTGACCTAGTTGGGAAAAAAACACTATATTTCTATATTTAGCGTAAAAACAAACTCTCTTGTATTAGCCTTATATGGCACAGTAATTATACGTATCTCTTTGGCAGAGATCATCCCGATTTAGTATTTGATTTTACCGATACACGTGTATTCTATAGGTGATTTGGGTCAAGGATGTTCTCTAAAACATTATAGTGTGCCGAAATTCTCAGTGAACTATCGTACCGGAGACTAAGTCGTCTTTATATAAAAAAGTCAAAATAATTAAATTGACATTTATATAACTATTAAAACATTTTTTTTTTTAGGATGATAAAAATAGTCATGACATAACTTTAAATCTTTGGAATTTTCGTCAAACCGAAATATTGTTCCTCGATATTCATATTAGCATATAAGAATGTAGTAAAAGATTGTCTTATAAGTAGATCGTGCATATGGTAGATAAACTAAAATGTATAAATTGAGAATTTTAAAATTTAATAAGCTACCCATTTCGACTTTTGTTGAATATGAAAAAAAAGAATAAGTACTGCCAAAGAATCCTTTCTATCCTGTAATAATTAATATATCTAAGAACATTATTAAATCTTTTCGCTTTTCATCTGATTAGTTTAAAGGTGGGTTTAAATTTCTTCGTCGTAGCCTTGATTCTGCCTATTGCCATATAAATATGTGTTACGCAGTGGGAAAATCAGTTTCTAGACTTAAATTTAAATTTACCTAACTCATCCCTTGAAAATCTGACCAGTAACTTATAATACGTAATTGAACTAGTTTTCTTAACGTTCCATTTACTCATTATTCCTACCAAACTGATATTTGGTGATGCACTGACAATCACATAATTAAAGAGGGTTATAGTATGTTACCAAAACTACTACTGTAGAAACTAGTGTACACATATGATTGCACGTCATTTATCAAATATTCCGGGACTAAATCCCATAAGTAACAATCATGAAAGTTCGCTTACCATTGTAAAAGTAATTTTTCTTCTTTTTCATCCATTAGTTCTTTTATATCTTGATTATGTTGCTGGCTGATATGCACAATTCTTTCAAATCTCGACGAGAAGAAAGTTTAAAATAATCTCTTAATTTAATTAGATTGAATCGACTTTGAGGCATCACCAAATTTAAAAATTTCGTAAACCTCCGCATGCTTTACGATTACTTTGAAAATTTTAAAAATTTTAAAAAATTGCGAAAATCTCCATATTTGATTATACATGCTCGCAAACTTGCACTAGGTAACGTTGTTCAGTAGATTATTCCGGTTCTAATGGTAGTTAAATCATCAAAATTGGCCCAGTACTTCTGAGATATCATAATCACAAGACTTGTGAAATTTTTTAATTTTTACGCAAAATTGCAAATCTTACGATTACAATATCTCAGCGATTAATCTGCTGAACAACGACCTAGTGCAAGTTTGCAAAGTTGCATAATAAAATTTGGAGATTTTGCAATTTTTTAAAGCTTTCGTAAGTTTTCGTAGTAATCGTAAAAAATGCAGAAGTTTATGGTATTTTAAATTTGGTGATGTCCAATCCATTAGTTGCTGTAGTATATATCAATATTCACAGATGACTCAGGCTACAAAGCGTTTTGGCCGCGTGAACATATTGCATAATTAACTATGTGATACGTATTCACAGATCCCTAAAGAAAATTGGGTAGCAAAACATTAAGTATTACTAAGGTATTTTCTACATTGGAGTCTATCATTACAATAGATAACCTTTTTGATACCTTAAAATATAATTAAAATTATAATCAGCCTTAATTATAAATCTTGATTCTGGTATGATCGAAAATTTAAAGATCAGCTGTTGATGAATAAAAAATGTCTAGAAAAATTATTACCTGTAGAATAAATGGTGGCTGAAATTACTTCTCGTAAATGAAAAAAGATAATACCCCTAAGCGTTCAAAGGTTATTACATAACACCTTTATGAAGTTATATATATATATATATTAGCAAGGATGAGACAATGTTATAAACAAAATATTACATATTGAACTTCGTACTTCCTGCATAAACGCTTTTGAAGGAAGAAAAACACTAAAATAATATTAAATATTTAATGTATCGAAACGATTAGAATAACGAAAACACTAGATTTAATTTTACTGTATTTGAAAAATTATAGATCTTATACCTTATATACCTTACTGTCTGCACAAGTAAATCTACCTTCTTTTCTGCTGATAAACTAATCATCGTTATTAATCGTGTATAAATATAAATATAAGTATATTTATATTGTACCTTATATCAATTAAATGTCTATTATTAAAGGATGCATATAAATTTGTACTGTATATCAATTAAATATCTACTATTAAAAGATACATATAAATTATACTGTATATATAAATTATATTGTATATCTTTTAATTGTACATTATTAAAGGATACATATAAATAGTACTGTATAATTTGCACGCTATTAAGATATTAGAGGGTGGATCAATTTAATCATTTGTTGCTGCCCTAAATTTAATAATCTATATAATAAAAAAAATACAATTATAATCATCCGGTGAATTGATGAAATTGATGAATTAATCTAAAAAATTTAGTCATCAAATCCAAGTATTTCAACCCCAAATTTATAGTAATTTTATTTCTAAATTATATTGTATTGGTTAATTTATCATAATGTTAAACCACGAAAAAAGTTTTTTGAACCTCTGATTTATATAGATAACGCGTTTTACTCATATTTATACTGCTAGCCAATTTTGACGCACCTCTTTGGCATGCACCATAACCTGGGATATTGATTAGTACAGTCAAAAAATCATCAGTATTACATATTTGTAGTCGAATTTCTCAGATTTTGGGGCTTTTCATAAATTTGCCGTAACTCAAATTAGGACGAATAATTTCTTCTATAGTTTAGTTTAATAACACGAAAAAAGCACAATGTTAGCACCCACTATAATTCTAAAAGAAGTATTATATAAGCCTTCAACCTCATATTCGTCATAAATTGAAACTTCTTTTATAAAAATTTCAACAAACTTTTATAATAAAGTACAATTCTATTTCAGTTAATTCTGGTTACACTGGTTACACATTTTATATCAATTAATGGTTTCACAGTACTATACAGTTACTATTTGTTACACAAATTTTTATTAAAAGTCTTAAATACTTTAAATTTATATTTTCAGATATGATCACTACCAAAAACTTGAATAATTAGGGATTTCATTTTCATTCAAGCGTTATTAAAAAAAAAAATTTGTAAATCATTAAAATTTAACATAGAGTTGTAACTTAAAAGATTAGTTTAATATATATCATAAATACTAATACATTAAATTTTTAAAAAGTTACTTTATTATCATCATGTAAACTAAAGTCGCAATCAATAAATCATGTATTTATAAAGATTTTTTTTATATAAAAAGAGTTATTATAGTAGAATATTAGTTCTTTCAACTTAAATTAGAATTTCTAATAAATATTATTGATGCATATCTAGCAAACAGGATTTGATACGAAAGATGTGCAATAAATGCTCACGTATGACACACTTTAAATTTAGTAAGTAGTATAGAACCTAGTCTGGTAAATATAAAAGTCGACACGCATGTATCGCTTTAAACTACGTTTTACATTGATCATATTGACAAATTGGTTTGTCCATTACGTCTTTATTAGGGTTTTAAGTTTTTCTGCAATATATATGTCTATGCCATTATCACGTGATCATCTAAAAATAATTACTTAATAAGCCGCTTAGCCTATTTTAAACATAATAAAACCTATTCATCCACAACCTTTTAAATAATTGGAGACTCCTGTACTGTTATGAGGCCCGCTTTCAATACAGTTTAATTTAGCAAAACTAATAATATGTTACATATTGCTATCTCTTTCGCATAGAAATTATCTTCAAAGTCTTTATATTATATAAATATTATATAAAGCGCAGATAGATTCTTCAAGATACAGAACAAGTGAAGCTTACATAAATTGTCCACTTTTGATAATTTTATGCAGTGATATTCCATTTACATTGTATAACATTTTAGTTTGTAAATGGGAATTTGTTAAATTAGACCTTTATTTAGATCCCTAAACTTAATTCCGGTCTAAACTATTTGTCTTAGATTACATAATTGCTTATATGTTGAAAACTCAATTTGGGTGCTTAAATAAAAGGTAATTTGATCAACCTAATTGATCAGAATTTTTTTAATTAAAATTTTTTTTTTAAAAAAAAACTTTTAACAATAAGGTTTAAAAAAAATTTTTAGTCAATAGGCAAATAAATACGCAAGGACTGGTCACAGGTAGAAATTGTTATTATATGACTACTCCAAATTTTTAAAAGTTTACCCGGATAATCTTAGTAATTTAACAATATTCAAATGAAAATTTCTCAATAGGTCTAATTTTTAGTACGTACATCCCTTTTTAATGAGTACTTGCTTTTTTAAACTAAACTCTTTCTGGGGACGCTAATAATAATATATCATCCTAAACATAATGCATTGGGTTTATATTATTAACTTGTACTGTTTTCGAAAATGGTTAAAGTTTCAAATTACGTTAGAGTTAAATAGGAAAATGTGGCTTCTGCGCGAGACTAATTTTTTTTTTTTTGAGTTTAGTATTTTGGATTTATATTTGATAAGAAAGGGCGTTACTCAGAGTTTACCAATAAGTGAAATAAGACAATATATACTATTAATTTGAATGCATATTTTATTAGTTGCAACTACATACGAAGATAGTAAATACTTTAAGTATAAATTTTTTATATTATATATCTTATTTGCTTAATACGTTTTCAATACTTAAAAGCGCATATTTTATAATAACTAACTTAAATTCATAGTAGACATTCTTAAATTCATAATAGTTTTTCTTAAATTTTATAAGAATTATTTTTAAATTTTATAATGCTATTCTTAAGTTTTATAATAATTTATACACTGTAGACATATTAATGTCAAATAATAATACCGGTTTGTACCAATATCTTAAAGATGAGAACCGTCAATAATCCGAATACGTAATCTTTGATCATTGAAAATTCTTGCCGCATTGTTAGCGACATCCCTAAATGAATCCACCAAATCCGGCTCGTTTATCCTTAATTCTTGCCAAATATTACTCATATGTCTCGATAAGGCCGCTCTTCCGATACGCAAGCCGATAGACGAAATACACAACCGTACTTCTCTTCTAAATAATATGAAGCAATTTGGAGTAACCGTTGAACCGTCTCGAATACCTAAGACTTGATTAACATTTGGAACTTTGAAAGTCACAAATGTGTGCATGTACTTAAGATAATAACATCCTAAATTGTTTTTAACAAATTCGAGTGTAATATCTTCATAAGTCGAAGTAGCCAAGACTCTATAATAGATATATCCTTGAAGTGCCGTCATTTTGGTATTGACTGACTTCTTTGGAATTAAATTTCTGGATTGAGTTATCAAGATAAAAGAATCTCTTTATATAAAGAATTAAAATACATGTTCGGTAATATTGTAAAACATTTTTTTGTAGAGTACAATCAAACGTGCAACGATTGGAAACTTTATCACATTGTACTAATTTTTTAAAGTTTGTTGGTTTCAGATGCATAGAACAAAGTCGTCGAACAACAATGATAATATATATTTTTTATATAAAGTCTCCTTACTTCTCAATCAAAATTGGAAAAGAAAACCAAATTGTAGCTGTTTACAAAAAGGTGAATGAATGCAGGTCACACATCACAAGAATTTGCAATATCTTCAGACTTCTAAAATTTCAAGATTGAACTAATAAGATTCTTAATTTACACATTTAGTGATTGTACCCGGGCAGAAATTGCTATCATATGGTTGCCCAAAATCTACAATGACTTACCCCGGATAACTCGGGTAATTTAACTAGAATAAATATTTTCTCGTGTACAATCTCTACACATGAACTTATGGGAATAAGTAATGATCAGTATTGTGAAATTAATTTGTAAATAAATATCTTTATAGCGAAGCCAAATATAGTACCTTGGTAACGCGCATTACAAAACGATTTGGATAAGATAACATACTGTACACACCTCACTCATCGAAGGTTTATAATTTATGCTATTATTTATACTTTACTAGATAAAATCTATATCTATTTCATGATTGGCCAGTCATTTACACCTATTTTTGGACTGGATGATCATCAATTTACTTAACGTTAACCAATAAGCTGTCTTTATTTTTTGTACCGCATTAGAAAATTATTTTAACCTACAGACATTTACAGTAACTTGCAACTGTGATTTTCTACTGTTGATTCGCAACAGTGATTTTGCACTAACTTACAACTCAATTTATAGATACAGCTTACAGCTACGGTTAGAATCATCAGTAATTTTTTTTAATACATATAAATTTAAATGTTTAGTTTACAAGTTATTAAATTGCTGCGCGTATAGTTTTAATTAAATAGAAAAGGAGTGTTCTGAAATTTTTCAAATGATTTATTTTATAATATTAAACAACATAAATATAAATAGAAACCTCTTTCATTGGAAGTTAGTACGCTGCTATGATAATAAATTTTATTTTACTCTATAGCTTTTTAAAGTTTGTAATTTCTTATATTTTTAACTTTCTCTGCATGATTTTTTTTTTCTAAACTTCTTTGTAGATTTTCCCCTTTTCTATTGAATAACATCATATCGAGCAATTTACTATGATAATGCTTGACAAATAATTCGAGTTATTGAAAATAATAAAGGTTTTGGTAGCTAACGTAATCATCGCAAAAATTCAGTAAGTACAATTGTTGTAAACCATCGGTTAACACCGCACCGTCATTGTATGCTACGCAGCCTGGGCCCTTCGGGGTAAGAAGCTGAAATATTGGATTTACAGCCAGATAATGAATTATTTTACAAATAAGTATATATTATTGACTGGCTCATGTTCAAATACTATATTATTTATTATACTGTATTAAACCAGAATTATTACTCATAAAATCACGACTAGTGATAAGTTTCACGGGCTGCTAAATTACAATAGGCCAATAACAACGGATCTCTTTTACTTTGTCAATTATACAGCTCTAATTACGTATTTATCGATAACATTATATAAACAGTAGAACTTTATAAATTATACTTCCCAGAAAATTTTGTATAAAGTTTTTATTAAACTGTGATTATTCAACTTTCAATATATATATATATATATATATTGATTATTTGTACAAGATTCATATAGAACGATATTATTTGTGCTTTATAATTTGTTATAGTATTAGTATGTAGCAGAATGATCATGTGCACGTAGTACTTGTATACGTATATATTACGTTATATCGATAAACATAAAATTTACTTTAGTTCATAAACATTCAATAATAAATATGATGGGTTGTTTAAATGGAATTTATAATAGAAATTATAACCTTGATTACAAAGTATATATGTCATTGAATAATTTGACCATTTAAATGATAAAACGAGCTTGGCGTATTAGCATGATCGTTATCCTCTAATATAAATTTAAAAAAAAATTGAAACTTGAAATTGACGCATTTGTTACTATACAATTTCAAAGCCTTTTGTTTTTATTCTTGTATAGTGCTAAAAAAGATATCGGAATCTTATCTCCGATTGATAAAGGGTGGTAAAGAAAAAATAAAGATCAGAAAAAAAAACCCAGATCAAGAAAAAAGTAAGATCTACATATAATAAAGTAGTTCCAAGTCTTGAGTTCATTGAGATTGGCCTGATGCAGAATAAATATATAAGTATCTGCATTGCGTTAAACTCTGGACTTAAGCAAAAAATGGTTGTGGCGTATTTTATGAATATATACGTACGTACGTACGTACACTACGCACGTTCACGAATAAATGATCTACTTTGTAATACAAAGACATTCGAGAAATGTTTACATTCAGTACATGTAAGTATTATACCATTAAAAATTTTTTTAATTTTTATATTAAACAGTACAATAAAAAATTTAGTCCATCCAATAGATTTGATTCAATAAAATTTATTCAACAAAATTTATAGGTAATGATATTTCAACATTAATTAGTTTAAAAATTAAGTTATAAATATAAATATAACTTTGATAACACTTTTTTTAAAAAAAATTCCATCAAGTTAAACCTATAAGCTTGGACTAATGAATAATTTACTAATCAAACTTCTATAGATGGGATAATAATGTTTACAAATATGTTTTGATTAAATTTTAAATATATATTAGTTTATTTTAATTGATTTACGCTACAATTTACACGTGTATAATTTTGCATATAATCACGCGCACACGTGAATTCTGGTGTTACATACTATGCAATATCAGAACTTACTTATAAAAAGTATTATTAATTTTATGATCGACTATAAAGAAGATCAAGTTTTGATCTATCTCTTTATTAAATAGAATGATGAGGTTATCAATATATTTTTATTTTGGAAATACTATTTAAACGATTAGACGAGTCGTTTACATTTTACATAGATATGGTCAATGTGGAAATCTTCAGATCCTCTAGATCTACTGCCCTAAATCTGGTACGCATGATTCCCCACATTGTCCGATAATCTCAGATAAGTATGCACTATTTTTAATTCTATTAACTTTTTGGATGCGTATTGACAATTATCGTATATCGTCTTGAAAAACTCTAACCACTATACTTAAATTCCTTTTCTTCTTTGCACCAATTCGTAAAAATTGTTCATGACTAGAGCAAAATTGCACATGTTTCTATGTTGCATTACCACATTAATTAATTCAATCCTAATAAATATAACACGAACTTTCTAAGAAAATATAATAAAATGAATCTCATCACTATTATGTAACACAAATAATGAGATTTAAATGTGATAAAACAAGTTAAAACATTAATGTATAGTGAAACCTCTCTAAATCACTTTTTCCTATTGTTCTCTAACTGCATGTTGTCTAAAATTTGAACCCTTAAAATGTATTTAAAGAGGTCTCTGGCTGCAGTCAATTAGTAATATAAATTATTAAAAAACTTATTGCTAAAAATAATAATTGATGTAAGAAAATTTTAACTATTAAGCGAATAACTTTTAATATATAAAAATAAATATAATTATACTACATGAATATATAATTATAGTTAACGTTCCAAAACCGATCCTGTAAATCAGATAAAATATTCATAACAAAGTCTGTTTCTGCTATATGAATCAAATAGTTTATAATGATTTCAAATCTGATTTATAAGATATTGGTCATGCATCAACAAATAACGTGAAATTTGTTTGGTTGAACTAATTTCACATTATTTATCAACGTATGATCCAATATCAATGTTTTCGTGTAACTATGATCATGGCTTAAAAAAATCATTACGTAGCCTCATACGTCATAAGAAGTATAAACGATTAGAGATCGATTAAAAATTTTTTTTTTAAATCGCTTTGAAAATTCTTTTTTTTTTCACACTTGTTTGTGCATTTATTTGTCACTCTTTTTATATTTTAATAAAGTTGTATGTTTGGTTTTAGAGTCTTACCTTTTTATAGAAGTTCAAATTATCTGAAAACTTTTTTTTTGTACTTTTGTTAATTCTGAATAAGGTTATACGTTGGTTTCAGTGGCTTAGTCTTTACTAGAAGTTTCATCTTGTGCTGGGTGGTTACAATTTTGCTGTCTTTTGCTGTATAAAATATATTTATAGTCTGTAATTAGTCAAAAATGACAAAGTCAAGCAAAAAAATTTCCCATGTTAGCATCAAGGTTTAAATTTTTTTTCTTTTTTTTTTGTAAGGTTATTTAAGGAAGTAGATGTTGACTATTTAAAATCTTATAGACTTTAAGTACATCAAACCTTCAGCAGAAGACTTAAAAGCTTTTTATAAAAGTTCTAAAGTAGAAGCAATGCAAGTATGGTAAAGATTTTCCATAGTAATGTAGAGCATGAAGGAAAGATTGAGGATGTTGGTTCTAAAGCAGTCTTAGAAGACCAGTTATATAAATTTGTATGTGTGATGAAATATAAGGATAGTAATAAGTACTGTACATGGTTACAATTTGGCATTATTTTAATAAACATTCAGTGTTAGAGAAATTTGTAGATATATTAAATCCAATAGTTTTTTATAACCTGAATACTATTATTAATAGAAAATTGAAAACATTATCTTCAGTAAGTTTGGGTGAATGAAATAGTGCTGATGGTTTTACAATAAATAAAGTTGATCAAGTCTTGAAACACCCAACCATGGACTACTGTGTTGTATATTTTTTACAATGCCATATTATTGGCTTTATATGGTGGTGAATATTAAAGCCTTAAGATCAACAACTTTATTAAAATGTTTAATAATAGTATAGATGTTAAGTTATATAAGTTAAAAGTAAATCAAAGAAGTTTGAATAATCATGATAGACAAGCCAAAATGATTAGTTTACCAAATAATAAAAATATTATTACTAATTATAAAATTTATTTTACAAATTGTCTAGCAACTGTAGTTATAAATTTTTATTTAAAACCTTGTACTCAAAGTACTAGTAAGTAGTTTCTTAGTTTAAATAATTTTTTGTTTTCTAATCTTTTGACTTTGTTTAGTTTCTCCTAATATATTATTTTTTTAAGTTTAAATTATAATTTTGTAAATATAATACTTTAAATTTTCTAATATAAAAATAATTGTTTATTGTAGTTGAATTTGGTATACAATAGTTTTACATATATGCAATTCCTGAGTATATATTGAAAAGTTTATTTGTAAAACTACAAATATTACTATTGGTAATAGGAATATCTTGAACTATTCAGGTCTGTCCAAGTGTTAAAATAGCTAGAATATTGTAATATTAATTACATGCCACACAACCTAACCGAGTTTAGCATTATACAAATATTCAAAGTTAGTTATGCAACAACAAGGATTAAATAGGTTCTTTAATACATTAGCTCTTGTTGCATATCAATTACCAGAGTTATTTGTAGCTAATAAAGATATATTTAGTCAAACTATAAAGTCTAAAAAAGTATTTGGCAACTTTATATTAGCAAGTAATTATTTATTATTTATATTATTTAACACAGAAATACCTGATAATAAGATTTTAGCAACAAATAGCAACTTAACAAAGAACTTACAAAATGCATTAAGCAAACTTGATCAAAACATTTAGAAATTAAAATATTCAAAGTTAATAAAAAATCATATTAATTAAGAAAGTGAAGATCAAAGTCAAATAAAAAGAAGTAATTAGATAAATTTCTTAGCAAAAATATATTCTATAATTGAATTTTTAATTTTAGAGTATTATAAATAAAACAATTATTTAGTATTAAATTATAAATAAAATAAAAATATAAATGTATTTAGCATTTTTTTTAAAATTTAAATAATAATTATATATTTATTAAATATTAGTATCTAAATATTTATATATTTGTTCAATATCAATTTGTATAATATTTTGTATACAAAAATATCAAGACAAAAAAGCTATAATTATAAGAGTTTGCATAATACTGATACAAAAGCTGTCTACTATATATATCTATTTTGTGAAATTCAATAGTATTATTATATTAAAGCATTTAAGTAGTAATACAGACTAGTTAGCCAAATCAATAAGTGGGTTAACTCTCAGACTAAGCAGATTGATAAAAAGATGTATTAAAATTAACTATTTTTTAAAAAATATTTTAGAATAAAAAATTTAATATAAATATTGTTAGATACTAATTTAAATGATAAACTGGCAAATAATAAATATAAATATGCTAAAAATTGTAGAACCTTCAGGCAGACTACTTAAATAGGCACTCAAAAGGTGCACGTGTGGCTTGATGTACTATTGTTGTAATTACATATAAAACTTCGTCTATACTCTAATAAAAAGTTTCCCAGACCAAAGAGGTCACCTTAATACCAAAAAAAATAAAAAAATAAAAAAAATAAATATGCTAAAAATAGAAATATTTAAATATATCTGAAATATAGACAATAATTAATTAATATAAAAACTAGCATACTAGAATTTCTTAAAGACAAAAAGAATTAAAATTAAACTAATATTGCTAAAATTTGATTACAAGCATCATTAATTGATGATCTGAATAAGATCAGCACTATTACTATATTGGGACAATAGTAAGTTTTGGAGTTAAGTACAATATAAACTTCTAATATATGCTAAAATCTGGCAACTGTAACTATAATAAGTGATTTTTTATTAAGTTAATAGCCAAAGTTAATTAATTAAAACTTTGTAGAGCTCACTAAGATATATCCAATATTGGTTAGATTATTTAAATTGGCCCAGTATATGCTAAGATATTGCTAAAAAGCTATTAGCTAACTATATAAAATTTTATATAAACTAATTAAAAAATTTATATAGTTAGTCAATCATTTTTTAATGATATTTTAGCATATACTAAGCCGATTTAAATAATCTAACTACTATTAGATGCATCTCAGTGAGCTTTACAACTTTCAATTAATTGACTTGATTTTTAACTTAATAAAAAATTACTTGTTATAGTCACAGTTATCAGATTTCAGCATATAATAAAAAACATAGTAATTTCTTCCAAATTTTAATATAAAAATAGTGCCAATCTTATTCAGATTAGTAATTAATAGTTTTTATAAATTGTATATTATACTAATAAGTTTGAGTTATTTATAATAAATACTATTTTAATAAATTTATCTATTCTTTAAATATATGAAATTAATTAATCATAGTAGCTTATACTAAGATTTAAATTATCTATTTTTTAATATCTAAAAAACAACAAGTAGTTACTTATAAATTCTGGGTTGTTATATATTCTTGCTAGCCAAACCTAAACAAATCTCAAACCTCTAAAAAATAATTTATATTTATAAAAAATTAAATTAAACAATAATTTTAAAATTTTACTTTTTTTTTTTTAAATTTGGCAATCCTGCCTTATTGTATTAGGAGTATGTAATCTAAATACATGGTTTCCAAACAAAAAAGCCTACAATAAACTTAATGCCTTCTACTCTTCTACTCTTCAATAAAGACTCACTTGGCTGCTTGTAATGGTGCCCAAGTGCGATCTGCTGCAGCAATAATTCATTCATCTTCAGCATCTAACTTGCTAGATGACTCTCTGAAAAAATTACTAAAAGCTTATTGCTAGCTTTGTCAAGATTGCCTTTTTCTTAATATTTTTCCTTCTTCAAAGGGGTATAGAACAAATGGAAGTAAGAAACAAAAAACACAGATAAAACGAAAACAACAAAAACAAAAAGAAAAAGAAAAACAAAGAAGAATATATAAAAAGAAAACAAATATAAAAGAGAATATAAAAGAAAAAATTACAAAGAAAACAAAACAAAAAGGACAGCAGAAAATTCCATTTTTTTTGGCACTACTATAACCTGTGCTAGGCTGAAAAAATTATATAACAAATATGATATTTGTATATCTCTATTGTAAAGCCTCGCCTTATCAAGTAAATTTTCTGACTAGGTCATCTGTACTCCTAAACGACATAAGCGGCCAACCTCAGTATCATATGAAGCAGCATGGTCTATAAACAAAACAAACTAGATACGTAATCGCAGTCTGCTGAAACTGTCCAGATTTGGAAGGAGTAAACAATGCCAATCTTTTGGAGGTGGTAAATCATTTTGTCCACTTTTGTGGAAAATTTTGAAAGAGCAGCGAGGAGGTGGAGAAAAGAGACGAAACCACTTTGTTTTGTTTAGTAAAAGAGTGTGTATTTTCTTTACTCAACACAGAGATCTGTAAAAATTTGGAAACAAATTAATACAAATAAATACAAATTTCTAGAAAATTCCCAAATAAATACAAATTTCCCGGCATTATCCAAAGAAATACAAATCTTCTGGTATTTTCATAGAATTTTCGATTTTGATTGGTTAGAATAGATAGTCAAATTACTAATATAATCGCTAATAAACTTGTACTATCAAAACTGATTCTTTGAAAACCAATTACCAGACAAAACTGATACAAAATCAATTCATCATGCCTGCTTCTGATAATAGTTATTAGATCTTTCAAACCTGATGCCCCTTTAATGTTAAGCTGGTATAAAATTTGTTCACCATGCTTATCGTCATATAATCTGATATCTTTTTTTTAATTATATCTTTGGTCTTCTAACTAAGTGGCTTTTACGCCTTTATGTATTATACTGTCTTTATGCTCTTAAGTACTATAGTTTTTCTGGTTACAAGACGGTTAAGCTCTACCAATTTTTACAATCTCAGATTCTTTTTTTTTTTTACACTTCTGGGTGTTTTTTTTTTCTTTTTTTTAGAAGCAATAGTTTATACTAAAAACGTAAATGCAATATCACGTGCACATGAATTTCCAGAGGACTTTTTTGCTAAAGGCAAGAAATTAATATGTCGCTTTTGTAATAATGCTGTTAACTGGGACAATAAGTCATTTATTATATCATATATCCGAAGTGAAGCTCATTATAATACATGTAGAAGGTACTTTACTGCACAAGAAAGAACCCAACAACAATCTCTTGAAACTGTAGCTAAAGCATCTGAGACTAAAAAGTCTATAATATTTGACTTGTTGGAAGCATGGGTTAATACGGGTATTTCAATTGAAAAAATTGATAAAATGAGAGAATTTTTTTTACTCATTGTCATGAAGAGGGTCAATCCCAACAGCAGACACTTTAAGCAGACAATATTTAGATGACATTTTTGATAAGCATTTGAGTAATCTAAAAGAGGAGTTTGCAAAAAAAACTATTTCAGTCATTATTGATGAGACAACAGATGTATGTGCACATAGTGTAGTAAATGTTCTTTTTAGTTATCAAAAGAGTACAAAGCTGGGTTCAGTTACTTTTCTAGATCAGATTAATAACATAACAATTGGACAATTGGTTCTTAAGCTTTTAATTGAATAGTCAATTCCATTTAACTCCTTATAACTTTTTGTATCCGACTCAGCAGCATATATGAAAAAATATGTTTGAAATGTTTTGATGTTTGTAATGCCTCAAATGGTATATAATCCTTGCCCCGCTCATATATTACATCTTATTAGACAAGTATACTATATAATTTTATTATTATTATTATTATTATTATTTTTTTTTTTAATTCTTTGACAGTCTTGCCAGTGCTCAATTTATTTAAGACTATATTTAGGTGAGAGTTGAACTCTCTCAAACAATACATTTATCATTCATAACTATAAAAGGTGTCTAGCAATTGCGAGCCTGACATTACCTGGCTGCGATTAATGTGCCAAAATGTGACGTGTTGCACCAACCTGTATACAAGTTAGATAAACTTTGTCAGCTTGTCAAAGCTTTTCCCTTCATATTCTCTTTCTTTATCAAGAGCAAAGGAAAGTGGATCTTATATCCAATACAATACCACAAATAATATCAAGAAAACAAACCGAAAAACTAACTAACTAAAAAAAAAACAAATAGAATGAAGGGGAAATTTTAAAGAACAAAATAAAAGGGGTACAATGAAATGTAAAAAAAAAAAACAAAGAGAAAAGCCCGAGGGCCAACAAAGAAGAAACTACCTCTATCAAGAAGCAGTACAAATAGAATGAAAGAAAAGGAAAATACACTATTATAACTCGTGCCAGGTTTAAAAAAAAAAATTTATAACAACTGCAACATTTGTATATCTCGATTACAAAATCTAACATATTATCCGACTACCGATCGCCTCTGGATGCTACTAGAGACCCAATCCCAGTCACGTGTAGTTCCCGTATCCATAGACTACGTCACGTCACATATCCACCGATAAACAAGGCACATGGTTGCATTTCTGGGTACTTCTGAATTTGGGAGATAAACAATGCTGATCTTTTGAAGGGGGTAAGCCAAATTGCCCACTTTTTGTTGAAAATTTTGGAGAAAAACCGGCCGAGCGAAAAACACCTAGAAAAAAACCACTTGTACCTAAGGAAAGTAGTTACATCCATGTAAAAACTCAAAACCTCCTAAACCTTCTTCTAGGAAAGGGGTGAGCATCTATACTCCTTTTTTGGTGAGTGATAAACTCTGGGCTTGTTGGCAAATAGCGTATGAGAACTACTTCTAAACGACAAGTGCCATGCATGCAGTAAGTAATAAACTCTAAAGAAGTTAGCAAGTAGCATATGAGAACTATCTCTAAATAACAACTGCTGACTTATAGCGACTAGTATGCCTTCCGTGTTTTACTAAAAGCTATTGTGTTTTTACAAAAAAATGTGGTTAGATTTTTGGTACAGATGATTGTTAGAAAGAGTTGTTCTTATTATTATCATTATAATTAATGTTTAATATATTTATTTAATGAGACATTTATTTCAAATAATCCTTTTGATATAGTTAAAAAGTTAATTGCAAATATTAAAAAAACTATAACATATTCAAAATCTTGCTGAAATTGATACATGGATTACTTAAAGCAGCATGGTATTCAAAAAAATTTGAATCAAAACAAACAAACTTTTGACAACACATTACAACTTACTTTGCAATTTATGCCATTACCTGTTGCTACACAATGGAGTTCTTGGTTTGAAATAGCGATTTATGTTTACAGATATTTGTATTATATTCGAGGGTTTTATAAGGAAGAACAACAAGTAAAATCTTCCAATACTATTGATGAGATTGTTAATATTTTTACTGCATCCAATGAAAATGGGCTTGTTGAAATTTATCTTGCTTTTATTTTTCAATATGCACCATATTTTATTTCTACTATTAATTTTTTTCAAAAAGAATGTGATCCTGTTTTTTTTTTTGTTGAAGAATGTATTGTTTAATTAAAAGTTTTTATTAGTAATGGTAGAAAAGCTAATGATTTCGGTTCAAATGTCAATTTAGCTTTTCAAAAATTTGATTCATCAATTGATTCGTTTATTTTTGTTTTTCAATCTGCTTTTGATTTAGCTTTTAAAAAATTTTTGAATCATTTTTCTAATCATTATTCACATTCACTTTTTCAAGCTATTAGAATTTTTGATCTATGATTTCCAAAATTAACTATAGCAAATAGTGATATTCAATGATATAGTGCTTCTATTCCAGAATTAGCTAACCCTTCGAATAAATTAATTCAAGAATAGGGATTTTATTGTAATTATGAACTTAATGATATTGATTATGAGAAATTAGATACATTTTGGGAAAAAGTTAAACCAAATTTTCTACTTTTAAGCATGATTGCTTTTAATTATATTTGGTTACTTATTTCTTCATGTAGTGTAGAATGTAGTTTCTCAGTTTATAATAATATTTTACAAGATAATAGACATAATTTGAGTCTCGAATCTTTTAAAATGCTAAATATGTTATATTTTAATAGAAGCAATAAATAAAATTTTATACTTTTATTAATTTTTGCTAAGTTTACAATTTTAATATTGATAAAAATTATTATCCAAATTTATACAAATTTTTGCAATAATCCAAACAAATTTTTGCATAATCCAAATAATTTTACGGATCTCTGACTCAACACACTGAATCCATAGCAAGGCGCAAGTACTCTCTTTATTTTTTCAGATAAGTGATAAACTCTGGGCTTGTCAGCAAATAGCATATGAGAACTATTTCTAAATGACAAGTGCTCAGCCCCGCAGTGAGTGATAAACTCTGAGGAAGTTAGCAGATAGCGTATAAGACTACCTCTAAATAACAACTGCCGAGTTACGGAGCTTAAGGACTTCTTCCCTGTTTGTTTCAACCTTTACAGATGCTAGTTTTTTAAGAATTTTAGATTTTTTTGTGGTAAAAAGAATCGTTGGGAAAAGTTGTATATATATTTTTGAATTTTAAAATTTTATAAATATAATATCTATAGCTATAAGAATATATTTAATTGATAATTTGTAAATTATCTGAAGAAAATAATTTGCAATCACTAAGTAAATATAATCAAATTTAATAATAAAAAATTTATTTATAAATGTGAAAATTTTTGATAGATATATATAGATATACAGTCAGACCTCCCTAAATGCACGTCATCGGGACCAGCCTTAGAGCATGCATTTAGGGAGGGTTGCAATTAGAGAACACTAATAAAATCTTAATGTTACTATTATCATGCGATAAATATGGCTTTAGTAGCCTAAAAATGATGGATTTGATTGGTTAATAATCACGTGGTTGCATTTATGGAGGGAGTTTTTATAAGTGGGCCAGACTATTAGCGTGCAATTGCAGAATAAAGAACGTGCATTTATCTATAAGTCCCATTATGGGGCTAGTCTTCTATCGTGTATTTAGAGAGGTGTTGCATTTAGGGGGGTTGCATTTAGGGAGGTCTGACTGTATATGTATTTACTATTTTGCAAGCTATTGTATATATACTTATATATTAATTAAAACTATTTAACTTAATCTATTTACTATATAGTTTAGATTTTATCTACTTGCTAGTTTAGATTTCTTCTACCTGCCAATTTTAACACTGCTAGTTTAGATCTCTTCTAGCTATTAAATTAGTTTTTATCTTACTAGTTTAGATCTTGCTTATCTACAGTTTAAAATTCTTCAATCTACTTGTCAGTTTAGATTTTCTTTTTACTAGCTTAGATCTATACTTGATTTTTCTATTATACTATAGTTTATAATAAATATTATTATAATATTGAACACTAGTAGTATAATTTATCAATATTGATTATTTTCTATTATTTATTTAAAAGAATTTCTATTTGTACACATAGTGTATATACATGGATATAAAAAACCAACTAATATTTTAAAATTTTGATTAGAAACCCACTTTTTGGCTTCTAACAAAAAAATTTCCTTGTGAAATTTTGGTATAAACAATTCTTACTTCAATTCCAAACTTACTCTTATTCTAACTATAAGCAAGAGTTTAATTTTCTTTTGTAAAAATTGTATAAATTAATAAATTTTCTTTATTTATTTATTTTATCTGTATTGTATTATATTTATTTTCTATTATTGCAATACAAGCTTATAATACTAGTTATATTTTTTATCATATAGCTAATAATAAATTTTAACTATAATAAGTTTTAACAAAAAAAAACTCTTTTCTAACTTTTTCTGATGATCACTTTTTTTCTACAAAAATCCAAAATTCTTAAAAAATACAAGTATCTGTAAAGGTAGAAACAGTCTGAGAAGTAGTCCTTAAGCTCTATAACTTGGCAGTTGTTATTTAAAGGTAGTTCTCATATACTACTTGCTAATTTTCTTAGAGTTTGTCACTCACCATGGGGGCCAGGCACTTGTCATTTAGAAATAGTTCTCATATGCTATTTACTAACAAGCCCAGAGTTTATCACTTACTTGAAAAAATAAGAAGAGTACTAGCGCCTTCTCATGGATTTAGTGTATTAAGTAAAGAAAATATATACTCTTTTATTAAACAAAACAAAGTAGTTTCATTTTTTTTCTCTGCCTTCTCGCTGCTCTTTCAAAATTTTCTCACAAAAGCGAGCAAAACAGTTTACCCCCTCCAAAAGATCAGCATTGTTTACACCTCCCAAATATAAACAGTTCTAGCAAACTGCAATCACGTATCTGGTTTGTTTTGTTTATAAACCATGCTGCTTTATGTAATACTGAGATTGGCTGCTTACGTTGTTTAGAAGTCTGGATGATTTAGTCAGAAAATTTATTTGATAAAGCAAATCTTTATACTAGAGATATACAAATATTATATTTGTTATATAATTTTTTTAGTCTAGCATGGGTAATAGTAGTGCTAAAAAGATAGAATTTTTTGCTATCTTTTTTGTTTACTTTTTTTTTGTAATTTTTCCCTTTGGTATTTGTTTTCTTTTTCTATATTCTTCTTTGTTTTTTCTTTTTTCCTTTTGTTTTTGTCATTTGCATTTTATTTGTGTTTTTTGTTTTCTTACTAGGGATGGCAAATGTTTTAAAACATTGTGTTTTAAAACATGGTTTAAATGTTTTAAACTATTGAAAATTTCCAATAAAAAATAATAAAAACTAAATATATATTTATTAACTAATCAGATTATATAATTTTAATCACATTATTATTTGTAGTATTGTGCTATGTATGCAAAAATTTTAGAATATTCTAACTAAATTATAGAATTGGCAAATAAGTTATCTAAAGTAGCTATCTATTTGAAGTTGCTACTTTAAATATCTAATAGCACTGGCTAGAATTATATATATATGAAGTTTCAATTTTAAAGTTCAATATTAAAAATAGTAACTTAGATTAATTGCAACTTCATATAAAATATTTTATATATTATTTAATAAAAAACATAAAAAATGTTTTAAAACATGTTTTAAAACATATTTTAAAACATGAAAAAATAAAAAAACATGTGTTTTACCATCTCTATTTCTTACCCCATTTGTTGTATACCCCTTTGAAGATGGAAAAATGTTAAGAAAAAGGCAATCTTAACAAAAGTTAGCAATAAGCTTTCAGTGATTTTTTTGAGGAGTCATCTAGTAAGTTAAATGCTGAAGAAGAGTAAATTATTGCTGTGGCAAATCACACTTGGACACCATTATGAGCAGCTAAGTGAGTCTTTAGTGAAGAGTAGAAGGGTAGAAAATATTGAGTTTATTGCAGGCTTTGTGTTTGGAAACTATGTATTTTGATTACACACTCCTAATATAATAAAGGCAGGATTGCCAAATTAAAAAATAATAATAATAATAAGTTTTAAACCTTTTTATATACAGTTGCTCTCTATATAGTTACCTCTTATATAATCATATTACATGTAATTACATTTTTATTTAGACCAAACTATAAGAAAAAACCTTCATACAAGCACAACCTATTTATAAGCATATTTTTAAAAAAATTTACTATATACCCAACTGTGTAATAGTATGGGAAGACAACTGAATTGAATTTTATTTTATAAAATTATTTAATAATTTTAAAACCAAAATTTCTAATGTATGATATACTACAGATAGTATACTAAAACTTACAAAAAATAGTAAATTAAATAATATTAAAAAATTTGCCAAATTATATTATAGTATTTATTAAATTGTATATTAAAATTATTTAGATATAAATTTTTAAACTATTCTTTTAACTGTACTTCTAGTAGTATACAAGCCAAAATTATATCCATTAATAAAAAGATATAATTTTCTAAATACAACCTTTTTAAATAGTTACAATATTTATATTTATAAAAACTATATAAAAAATAAGTTGTTTATATTTGAAAAATAGACTATATAAAAGTATTTTTAGGAAGCAATAAACATTTAATCTCTTTAATTTTATACGAACATTAGCAGTTAAGTACTACATGTAATATAATTAAAGAACATATGAAAATATTAAGTTGATAGAGAATGGTGAATCATACCCAAATCTTGATCATCAGAATATTTAAATATAGTGTAGGTGTAAAATACTTTATATATTGATAGAAATTTCAGTTTCAATTTGTCGTGGACCTGGGTAATCTAATAGTATAATGTTTTATTATCATAAATATAAATGACGCGCGTGTAGATTATATTAATTTAGAATACCTTTAATTGCGTTTGATATATTTTTTTGTATTAAAAAGTTTACTTGTGTATATTGAATTCATATGGTTTTGCGACATGGGAAATCTCTATAAACCACGTAGGAATTTGTGTACTCGTATCTAAAAATACTCTTTTGATGTCGTCCGTCTCATCTGCTTCTATTATCTTATTAAGCCATTCATTAAGGTTATTACAAATATTCTTTGCAGTAGGCCGTTTTTGTGGATCTGAATCTAGGCACTGATTAACTAATTCAATATAGCAACTCGGAGTAATTTCAGGTGCAAGTTTAAATCTCAATCCAAACCCGCAAATCTTTACTGCAAGTTTATCATCAAATTGATAACCATCAAAAGGTTTTTTACCAGTTGACATTTCTGTAATAATAATTCACAATCCATAAATATCAGCTGCTTGCGTAAGTTGTCGACCTGACAAGGCTTCTGGAGCAATGTAGGGCATAACTCCATAAATATCACCTGAATCATACTCATCTATCTTTTTAGATAATCCTAAATTTGAAATATACGGTTTAACATTTCTTTTAAGATCTTGATCTATTAAAATATTACCCTATGCATGTCTCTATGAATATATCCCTCTTTATGAATTTGTGATAAATCATATGTTATATCTACAAGTAACTTTAATTTATTCTGCCACGAAAGGAATCTAAATTTTTTGATAAAAACTCGCTAAGATTTCTTCTATTTTCATATTGAATTACCATCATGTATTCATCAGTTTCATTATTTTTTGTTAACCCATATATTTCAAGTTCGGCACCCCTTAATCTACAATTCATTAGATTTTTAAACTTACGAATGCGCAAATTAATTAATAAACGTGTTAATACAGCAATATTAAACTCAAAAGGCATATAGCAGAATAAATAACTTAACTTAAAAATTCAAGAGAATTTTTTTGAGAATTACAGTAGATAACGATTTAAGTGCAACATCATATGGCCTTTCACGCCACATATACATATTGTTATTGCCGTAACTCAATATCCATCCAACCATATTGCTGAATATACTATGCTAAATCCTCCTCTGCCAATTTTTTGCAGATCGTCTAGTTTTTTAAATGGAATCCATTCAATTACCTTATCGTATGCAGTAGCTTCAAATTGAAATTCTTTTATGCAATTATCAACGTCTTCATGTCCACTCGCCCACCCTTGAGTTGCCTTCCAAGGATCACATGACTGGCACCATAATGAAGAAGTATTATATTGTTTACAATTCGTACATACACCATAAGATTCATTTCTTTTAAGGTCATCACATACGATCATGTATTCCATTTTTCGAGTTATTCCATATATTGTAAATTTATTACTTGCAGATTGCATATAACTTTCAAACTGTAATACATATAAATTTAATCTTATCACATTTTCTACATTATAACTTAATTAAGTAGACTATTCACTTACATTTCTTATAAAACCTAATGTATTTGTTGAACTACCAAGTTTAATAAGATTTACCCTGTAAAATTGAATTCGTGATTGTATGAGCCTAAGTGATCGTCTTTTTTGACTTTGCGTACACCATCTGACCATATTGCCACGACTTGTTTTTCTCTGACACTCTGTAAATTATCAAATGGGATCCATTCGATCATCTTATCATATTATGTGGCTTTAAATTGAAAATTTTTAATGCAATTATCGATATCTTTATCTCCACTCGTCCATCCTCGAATTGCTTTCCATGGATCACATGTTTGGCACCAAGCAAATGAAGTGTTGTACTGTTTGTAACGTTCACATTCTCCATAAGACTTATCTCTCATAGAATTAAATTCATCTGACAATACAATACTATCATATAGCCGTTTGTGGTTGTATTATCTTTAGTTATTCCATATATTATTCTATCACTTGATTGCATATAATTTTTAAACTAGTAAAATAAATTATGTGTCATTAGTAGTTTTAACTTCATTTATAAATTTTAAGACATCCATTTGAGAACCAGGTAAAGTGTTAAGGTTAACAAAACAGTCTGCAACGCGTGACCGTTTGTAACCATTTACAGTGTTTTTGACTTTCCGGACACCATCTATCCAGGTTGCCGTAAATGATATCTCGAACTCATTTTCTCTAATTTTTAGTAAATTAGTTAGCTTATCAAAAGGAATCCATTCAAACCTTATCATATCCCGTAGCTTTAAATTGAAATTCTTTAATGCAATTATCGATATCGCCAACTTCACTCGTCCATTCATGAGTTGTTTTATTAGGGTCACATAATTGGCACCAGGCAAAAGAAGTATTATATAGTTTACAATCTGTACATTCTCCATAAGATTTATCTGACATTACTATCATATATCCGTTAGTGATTGCATTGTCTTTAGTTATTCCATATATGATGCTGTTATTTAATTTTATATGTTGTTTAAACTTATAAAAATAAATTAATTACATGATATGAGTACAGCATTTTATTTATTATAATTTGTTGATGAAGAATATATTTTTACCTTACTTCTTTAATAAATTCAAAAGCGTCCATTTTGGAACTAGGTAATGTTTTAAGATTAATACTACAACCTATAATGCGTGACCGTTTATAATTAGATTCGATATTTTTGACTTTTCGGATGCCATCTGACCAAGTTGCCACAAATAATATTTCAGATTCATTTTCATCGATTTTTTGCAAATTATCTAGTTTATCAAATGGAATCCATTCGATGACTTCTTCGTAGTTTGTAGTCTCAAATTGAAGTTCTTTAATGCATTCATCGATAATCATATTTCCACTTGTCCAGCCTTGAGTTGCTTTCCAAGGATCACATGCTTGACACCAGGCAAAAGATGTGTTATACTGTTGACAATTTATACATTTTCCATAAGATTCCTTTCTTTTAGAACTGAATTTATCTGGTACTACTATCATATGGGCTGCCGTCAATAGAAATCAGGCAGATCTACATTTGAAAAAAAATCAATACCTTAACTTTCACAGCTCATATCTCGATGAATTTTAAAGCTATCTTGATATTTTAATATTTAAAAGAAAAGCTTACGATCTAAGCTTTATTTTAAATAATAAAGCATCAAGATATCTTTAAAATTTATCGAGATATGAGCCGTGAAAGTTAAGGCATTGATTTTTTTTCAAATGTAGATCTGCCTGATTTCTATTGACGGCAGCCCATATATCCGTTAGTGGTTGCGCTGTCTTTAGTAATTCCACATACTTTGCTGTTACTAAACTGTATATATTTTTTAACCTTATAAGATAAGTTGTTTGAGAAAAACCAAATATATTTGAATTGGTTTTTTAAGAATTCCTGTCGTCTTTCTTCGTTTCTATTTCTTCTATTCTGTCTGTTCATTTACTTTTAGTAGCTCCTTGATTCTTTCAAGTTCTTTTACTATTTCTTCAATGTTTTCTTCTATTGTTTGGTGAATTATTAATTTGCTAAAATCGTATCTATTTTGAACTATTTCTAATTCTTCTGCAAATTCTTCGTTTGTAAATATGAATTCTTCAAGATCTACTTGTAGTTTTAATAAGTCTTGTTTGTATTCTTTTAGTTCTATTATGTCGATTATCAAGTTGTTTTGGTCCGTATAGGATTGTTGAGGTTCTATTTATTTCGTCGAGTATTGTAAGTAGGGTTTCTTTTTTGTCTGTATTATGTGGTTTTAATTGTGAGCAAGAGTATGAGTCTCGTACTCTTATTATTTGAGATTTTAATTCTGTGTTTGTTAGGTCTAAAAATAGGTCTAAATTGATTAAATCTTGTAAAGCTTCTTGGTATCGTTTAATTACTTGATTCGCTTGTTTGTTGATATTCTGATTAGTCTCTGAAGTCATTGAATTCTATCTTTAGATTTTCTTGTTGTCCAATCTGTCTGTAGTTTATTATGGTATTGGCTATTTTGTATACTATGTAGCAAACTCCAAATACTATTACAATGTCTCTTAGTAGTAATATAAAATGTAATGATGCTCTGTCATATGCTACTGCTGTTATAGCTAAGTGGTTCATCCACAAAAAGGTCGTGCTGATTAATGGCAGTGATAGGCCTACTAATTGTTTCAGTGTTAGATTTGTTTTATTAATTCTTCAATTGATTTTAATATATCTGATTCAATGAACTTAGTCGTAATTAATTGTTCTATTTGTTCTTTGAATAATTCTTGATTAACTGATAAAGATATTAATTTTGTTCTATAATATGATCGTTGGTTTGTTGCTTTAATGTTTGTTTGTTCTGATAATATCAAGTTCTTATATTCTTCTAAGATATCTCTTATTTTAATTTTCCAATATTGTTTTGTTTTAGGCATTTACTTCTGATAGTCTAATTATTCTTTGGTTTATTAAATCGTGTACATATTCAGGTGTTACTCTTCTGTTCTTTAATTGAGATATTTCTCCAAGTGTTGTATGTACTAAATTGTGGTTATTTATTCTTGCTCTTCTTGCTGTGTTTAATAATATTTGATATTGTATATTAATATGGGTTATTGAATTTCTTGTTAAGCTTCCTATTAGTGGTAGGTTTCTTTGTAGGTCATTGTCTATACTTCTTGTAATGCTCCTCTCAAGAATATTAATACTAGTCGTAAGTGTGTTATTGTCCTTGGGTATTAATTACGTTGGATCTGTTTTGTATAGTCATATAATTGTTTGTTGATAGTTTCTTTAAGTATCCAATTGAATCTTTTGTCGTTTGATCCTTTTAATGGTCCTCTTTGTTTATATTTCTTGGTGTTTTCACACTTTAGATTTAGGTTGTCACAGCTTTTACAAGTTGATTTGTTTAGTTCGTAAGTACACCTTATTCTTGAATTTCTACAATTGTCACAGGCTTTGGTATTTCTTTGAGAGTTTCTTGTATATTTCTTATAATGGTTTTTTGAATTTATATTTTTTGTATGCATTTGCATGGTCTAGGTCAGGTCTGATTGTTGGTCTTTTTATATTTTCCGTTTTACTATTGTCTATTGGTTTTTGTTATATTGTTCTTGGTTTGGCGTATTTTGCCAAGGTAAATATTTGTAATAAGGTATAATATAAAGATAACAATATTGTTTTGATAAATAGGTGGGCTAATTATATGATAAGCTAAATATGGTAATATTTAATATTTGTCATTTGTTGATGTGCTTGTGCTGAATTTAACAGTTTTTCTGGTACTTTCTTCCAAATGCTCAATTCTTTTTTTGAGTACATGGTTTTCATTTTTGAAATCTTTTACTTCCGTTTCTAGGGTTTCAATTTGTAGTATTGATTTTAGAGTCAATTTTTCAAGTATTAACAGTCTTTGTTTCAGTTCTTTATTTTCTGCTTCGTTTTTTGATTGTAGGTTCAATACTATTAGTGTTAACTTTTTTAGTTCTAAAGCGTTTTGGGATATGTCTTCTTGGTATTGGTCTCTTGTGATTTTTTCAATATATTCATCTAATTCTTCAATGTTTTGTGGTTCATACTTGAATTCATCATTTTCTTCATATCCCTCTTAACTTTCTCTATACCATTGTATTCCTTTTTGCAATTTTTCTCTATACGATATTTTGACTAGGTCTATTTCTTCAATATGTCCTTCAATTCCAAGTTCCTTTTTTCTTTTTTCTTTGACTAATTCTAAGCTTTTTTCTATTTTTCGTATTTCTTCTTTGTGTTCTTCAAAGTCTTTTTCTTCTTTGTCTAAGTTGATTGTTTTCTCTTCAATTTCCATAAGGTATTCTAAACAGTATTCATTTCGGTAGTCTCTATTTTCAATGTATACTTATGATATTGGTATTAAACATGCTTTGTATAAATTCCATGCTTGTATTTCCATTAATTCTTGGTAATCGTCTAGTTTTTCTTTTTCTTTTACATTTATAATCATTGAATTTGCTATTCCTGATGCTAGTCTGTCGGTATCACTATCATATTTTTCATAGTCTTCTTCAGTAATTTCTTCATTCTCATTTTGATAATATCGATGATAGTTCATAATATTTCCATTAATTCTTGGTAATCGTCTAGTTTTTCTTTTTCTTTTACATTTATGATCATTGAATTTGCTATTCCTGATGCTAGTCTGTCGGTATCACTATCATATTTTTCATAGTCTTCTTCAGTAATTTCTTCATTCTCATTTTGATAATATCGATGATAGTTCATAATATCATCTGTTTGTTCGTCGATAATGATTTTGAAGTTTGGGTTG
Organism: Dentiscutata erythropus; assembly: GCA_910591965.1. NCBI lineage: Eukaryota > Fungi > Glomeromycota > Glomeromycetes > Diversisporales > Gigasporaceae > Dentiscutata > Dentiscutata erythropus. The sequence continues at coordinate 3,963 of CAJVPY010000185.1, read as the reverse complement.
TTATGGTCCTATTGGTCTGTTTCAGTCATATATTTATAAATTCTTCTGATTTTTGATTCGTTGATATAGTAATATATATTCATTTGGTTTCTGGTATATGTATGGATTTTTTTCATTATTTCTCTATTATCTGTAATTTGTTCTTCCAGTTGGTAGATAAGGTTTGCAAATTTCTCTTCTTTATTACAAAAGAATCAAGTTTGCCAATCTTCCATTTTTCTCTTGAGTCCTTGTCTTCCATATAAATAGCAGTTACAAGTCTTCCTTGTTTTATAGTCTGATAGTATTTTTGAGCTCGTTCATCTCTGATATCAAGTTCTTCTAAGTATTCACGGTAACATCCATTACACATTATTTGTTCTGGTAGGAATATAGGTTCAAGATTTCTTGGTTATTTGTATAGTCCTTGTATATAGTATAAGTTTACAGATGCTGTAGGTTTACTGCAGTTGCAGCAATGGTGGTGGTCTCAGCTTTTTGAATATGAGGCCCATTCTGTATATTGTTGTTATCTTAGTAAGATTTCTTCTGCATCACATCTACATAGTAAACTTCCATTTTCTTTTAGTACTCTGTACATTTTACAGTTTTCGTTTCTATAATTTTTTCCACAAAATTTGCATATAAATTCTCTTTGAGATAATCATATTTGGTTATTCCAATTTGGGTCACTGTAAGATCTTCTCAGATTATAATTTGATTGGTTCGAGTTTGTTTTGTTCAGACAATTTCTTGATTGGTAGCCTTTTTTATTACATGTGAAACATTTTTGGTCTGGGCAGTATCTATTTGTATATTCTTTTCTTTTGCAGACTCCACAAGTATATTCTTTCGTGCTTTGTCTTTGTCTGATTTCTTCTAAGGTCTTGTTAAAGGTTTCTTCATTATTTTCTTGATATTTATTGAATGCTGTTGCCATTCTTTCTTCAATTGTTATTTGGTTATAGTTCTTAAATTCTTTTTCCGAAATTTCTTGAATTTCTTTATTGTATTCTCTAGTTTGTTCTAAACTTGCATTTTCTAATTCTTTATCCATGTGGTGAAATCGTATGAGGTGTTCTCCTGGGTTGTTTACATACTTATCGCATTTTTTATAGTAGTTTGCTTTGTTTTCTTCATTTTCAAGTCTTATTGCAATTTGTACTGTTGTTAATTCATTTTCGTTTATTCCTGTTTGATACATTGTTAAGAGTGTTGCTTGATCTCTTATAGTTTGACAATTATGGTTTTCTAGATCTTCAACATGTTTTTTACACCATTGGCAGTAATTTGGTTCATTCATTTTAGTTTTTCCTATAAGTTCTTTAAGGTTAGTCCTTGTTAGTTCAATTATTTTTTTAATGGTTCTTTCCCTTTCTTCAGTGTAGGTCGAGTTTGGTTTTGCTGGTCTAAAAGTTTGTTTATTTATATTATCTATCAAATCTTTTGTTCTTTTTGAGGTAATAAAGAAGTTTTCTTCCTTTTCTAGTTTTTTGAGTTCTTGTATTGTTATTTTATAAAGGCTTCTTAGTTCTTTTCCTGGTTTACTGTCATAGTTACAGTTATGTGAATTATAGCTTTCGTATCTTCAGTCTAAGTTGCAGTTAATACAGTGGTGTAATGCATCTGTATTAAGTCATTTTCTTAACCAGTTTATAGTATCAGTTTTCTGGTGGTAATTTCTAATTTTGTTTTGTTCTTCAAAGGTTAGTTTTTAAATATATTCTATTATTACTTTTTGTTCTTCTTTAAATGTTAGTTCTTCTGATTTTGCGTTTCTTATTTTTGTTAAGATTTCTGTTTTCTTTTCTTCATTAATTAGGTTTTGGTTTCGTTCAAGTTCTTTAATTATTTCGTCAATTAATGTTCCAAGTTTGCTTTTAGTTATTTCTGCTTTAATCATTTAATAATAGCTTCCTCGTTGGTTTGCTGAGTATAACCTTTCCAATTGTTCTAGATAATATTTTTGTTTAGTTTTTGATTTATTTCCTTTTTGACATCTTTAGTTTTTATTGGGGTTAGTCAGATTGATCTGAAGTTTGTTAAATTAAAATCTGGTCTTAGTTCTAATCCACTTCGCAATTGTTTTTGTATCAAGTTATTTATCCAATATCTGTGTTCAAAGTCTTCTGGTTTCTGTTCTGCAAGGGCTATTGCTCCTAGGATAATTAGATAATTAGATATTTATCAAAGTCTTCAAGATCTTTTTTCTTTTTAGGTTTGTTAAATTCTTTGAACAGTAAACTGTTTTCAATTTTTTGTCATTCTTCAGTATAGGATATGGTTGTTATTTATGACTTCTTAATTTAAGTTATATTATAGTTTTCTAATTTTGGTTCTTGTTTAAGCTCTGAATGGTTTATCTGTTCCTAGCAGTTGGTCATATAGGTCTTGATTATTTAATTTACTTCTTAATACTGTTAAGGTAAAACAGGTTATAGTATTTGGGTTATTTATTCTAGATTGTATCCAAAATTCGGTTTCTTCCAGTCAAGTTCTTTTAGAGTAATAATTCTGGGTACTAAATTCTTAAGTTGTTCAATTTGTTTCTTAATTATTCTTTGGTTCCTTTTTAATTCTTTGACTACGTGTTGGGTATCTACCATTTAGGGTTTGTTGTAGTTTTTCTGTTATGTTTTGAATGTCCTTCAGTTAGTTGTTTGGGGTGTCTTTATATAATTATTTCTTATTAGTAGTTTATTCCAAATCTGAATTTGTATTACTTATTGATTGTATTTTGTCAATGAGTTCTTTATTTGTGTCATGTAAACATTCAATAAACGTGTCCCATAATCTTTGTTTATTTTGGTGTTTGAAGATGTGTTCAAATAAATAATAAGATAAATCTTTCTTATTATAGTTTTGGCCTGGTATGTTATCTTTAAGAATTCACCAAGTGCATTCAATATTGTTTGTGTGCATTATTTTTAGTTCATTCAATCTTTCATCTATTTCTGTTACAGTTATTCCTTTGCTGTGATTTATTTGGTGGTGTGCAATATTCAGCCGTTCGTATATTTTGTCATAACTTTTGAACATATCTGTATAGATCTTCGATTCTGGATATATGTATTTTTGGATTAAGTCTAATAATGTTTCAGATGTTCTATCTAGTACCACTTCTGCAAAAAATTCTTTTGTGTTTCAGGATATTCTTCCAAATACTCATACTTTATTTGTTTTATTGTTTTTTCTATCTTTGTAAAATATTGATTCGTCACATTCTACAATATCATCTTTGCCTCCTATTTTGTTTTCAAATTCTCTTATCTCTTGGGTTACACATGTTCTAAATATTTTGGTCCAGTGTGTTATTGTTGGTAATGATATTTCCGTAAAAATGTTGATTTGCTTTTTTCTGGCTTTAGCAAGCCAATAATATCCAATTAATAATATTTGGTTGCAAGATAGGTTGGTGTTTGAAAAGATTGTGCCATTGAATAATGATATCTTTAATCTACAGTCTCAATTTGGGCATTTAAAAAGTTTTTTTTTCAAGTCCATTTGCTATAAACAATAAATATTTAGGCATTTCATTTCTTGAGGTAGTATTTCTTTAGTCATCAAATATTTTATACATTTTGATTCGTCTTCAAAGATTTCTTTTAGTTTGTGATATGGTGGTATCGGTCTAGTATTGGAAATATTGGTTTTTTCCATCAGATGTTTTCTTATCTGTTTTAATTAAATTTGCCTTTTTCAGGTTAAGGTTAGGTTTATTTTCGTTGGGTGATTTCAGGTTAAAGTTTGTTCTGTTGGGTGCCTTTATATTTTTATCTTTTATTCCAATATTTAGTTTCACAATCTGATTTCCATTTTTATCTATTTCCATCTGTCTACTTAGCCAATCTGCTATAGTGTTATCTTTTCCTTTAATTCATTCTACAGCCTAATTAAAGTCTTGTAGTTTGATAAGCCATCTTTCCATAGTTTGATTTCTTGGCATCTTTCCTGATGAGTCACTTATGCCAGTGTTATCAGTTC
>CAJVPY010000184.1:0-32405 GCA_910591965.1 Dentiscutata erythropus | reverse complement strand
AATTAGTCAAAAATTGAACAAATTTACCAAGCAAGTTACTATTTTGATAAACAAATCAGCAAGATATAAGTTATTTTTTTTAAAAAAAATTTATTAATAAAGGTTACTTAAGTATTGCTTTTATATTTTTTACATATCAAATATAATAAACAATTAATTCCCAACAAACTTTAACTGGTCTAAAAAGAAAATCACTTTATTTTTTAATAGTTAAAGATTTTAAAACAAATAATTGATATATTAATATGAGTATAATAAATACAACAATCTTTTAATATTTAACAAAACTATAATGAATACTATTATTCCAAATTTTCCTAGTAAAGAAGATCTAAAACTGAAAGATTTAAGTAGATCTTTTTTTCTTAATTGACAGATAATTAAGAAATTTAAATTGTTAAAATTATTAAAAGGTAAGAAGCCAATATAATTAAAGTAAAAACTTTAATAATTGATCAAAATGAATTTTTTCATTGGGTTTTTTTAGATAGTATTGCAAAATATTATAAAAAAACAGAAAAGTATGCTTAAGTATTTAATTATATAAATATCATCATTAACTATATACTTGAGTGTCATCATAATTATTATCTGTAAAAAAAATCTATAGATATAAAAATATATTAATAGTTGGTATATTTAAGACAATGTTTAAATTAAAAGATTAATTGCTTGCTAATAAATAACACTATATTTTTTTACTTTGATATATTAAATTTAGATTATATATAGCACTATATTTTAAACTATTATAAAAGACTGGTGTTAAAATTTTATTATTTTATAATATTTATCTAGTTTAAATACTCTCTTCATATCAAATATTATTTATAAGCATGTCTATAGGCATGCCTATGGGCATACTATATTAGGGCATACTTTTTAGCTAATGGGCATGCTACACATGCCCATAGGCATGCCCTAGTAAGCATGCTCATCTTTGCTGTGTCCTGAATCCTAGTTTTTGATGATATTCAAACTCTGTATTCATTTTTTTAGCACTGATTTCTTCTTTATTAATGACCAACTATAATTATTCATTATTACCCAAGACTGTTTACTTTTATGTACTAGTTTACATTGTAGATCTGTAGCTTGAAGCAAAGAATATTCAATTGTTATTAGAATATTTGGGATAATTTGAGAATTTTTGAACATCCAAAAACCAAACATTTCTACATTGATCACATGTTATTAATTCTGTAATGTGATTGGTAATTTTGAAGATCATTAAAATGAAGCTCTCTGATTGGCTGGTGTTACCAGACAGACATTCCACTTTAATATATAGATTATTATTAGTATCAGAAAAACTAGGTTTATAACTTCTACTAATATTTTAAAAGATTTTATTCAAATAGAATTTTTATTATTTATAATTTAGTAAATTTTTAATTATTTTTAAGTCATTTTTATTAAATTTGAACTTATTAATATAATTTTTTTTGATAAGTTAAATAATTTTTAAATATACTAAAATAAAATATAAATATAGTATTATATGTTAGATAAATTTAATTTAAAGTTAATAATAAAAATTTTTTAAAATTTAACCTTTAAATTTAGTACGTTGTACTAAATTTAGTACAGTAAATGGATACCCATTAAGAACATTAAAATGGTTATAAGAACATAAAATTATCAAATTATGTCCTCAAAAAAAATTTCCGAATATAACCCTAATTCTAACACACCTTAACTATTAAACCTTACCGTTACGTATAAGGAAGAATGTGGATCGACGATCGAAAAATGAACAAGTATATTAGGATTACGCCATTTCAGTTTAAAGATTTACCCTTGCACAAAAAATAAATAGGGCTAAACAAATAATGATAAATATAAATATATATATAAGGAAACTAATTACTATAATAATAAATGATATACCAGTCCAGTCTAAAATCTATGGAACAATTTACCTAGCGTTATCTTAGTAACACCAAACAACAATCTTGTTTCTGATATTTGTAACACAGATAGAACTAGTTGGAACGATTAAAATAACAGTTATAAATGCTAATCGTGTTACTATCAGACGGAGGAAAACTCGATTATGACAAATTTAGAAAAATATTAGTCAAACACTATTTTTATTTCGATGATTATTTGCTCGGTATATTAGTATTCGTGCAGCAGTACTGAAAAGTTATTAAGCCTAGCTTGAAAGAAGTCAAGATTGGTATCCAATATATCGTCAAAATTATTTTTGTTGACATTTTGTATATTTATGCAAATTTTTAATTTTTGGCAAAAAAATGAAGTCAAATTTCACATTCGAATTTGTTTGATAAATTATTTAATTATTTTATTAACGATTATTAATTTCATCCAATTAAATAAATAAACAATGTACTTATCGTTATATATATAACCGGGTTGCGATTTTCAAGAAGTCAATAAACCGGTTTGTATATTCATTTAAATTTCTGAATTTAGTAAATTGCCTTATCAGGTTAGAAAAAAGAAATTTAGAATTAGTAAGAATTTTAAATTTATTATAACAGGAGGTACTAGGGTGTTCAATAAACCAATTAATCAAAACATAGTTAGGGTCATAAGTTCTGATTTTTTAAAGGGTTATTTCACGTATAAATTTATATATGAATTTGTACGAATTTAGGTACATTTTTCTACACAACTAACAGACAAAATTGTACCATATTTTTTTTAAAACTGTAGTTCTAGACTAGCTCTACACTGTAACAGAACCGTTTTTAATAACCTAAGTTAATTATTAATAAAAATTAATCCAAAATTTTATTAAAAGTTATTTTAAAAAACTGGTTCTATTACAGTGTAGAGCTAGTCTAGAACTACAGTTTTAAAAAAAAAACATATACAATTTTGTTTGTTGGTTGTGTAGAAAATGTACCTAAATTAGTACAAATTCATATATAAATTTATATGTGAAATAACCCTTTAAAAAATCCGAAATTAATAATCATTATATATGACCCTAACTAAGTTTTGATCAATTAGTTTATTGAACACCCTAAAGAGGCACTGTTACACGACTGTACCTTCACCCGGTGTGCAACATATACAAAAATGTTTTACAATACCAGATCATTCCATTTTTATTATAATAAAATGGCGTGGGATTATAATCATGTTGTACACCGGGTGAAGGATCAGTCGTGTAACATTATGATTCGATATATATTATAGTTCAATTTACCGATATCAACCATATTATGGGATAGGTTTATAGGAAATTTTGACAGTGTCCACGATTAAATTGAATTTTTTTCTATTACCGTTACAGTAATACAAATTTAGAATTAACATTTATGTCATACAGTACTTGTCAATTTATAGAATTATATATAGTGTAAATATTATAAAATAAAGTCAATTTAATAGAATTATTTTTTATTTAATAAAAATAATAATCATAATATATTCCAATCATTTATACATTCAACTTAAGGGCGTAAGAAAAAAAAAAGACATTTATTATTTTGCTCGCTAAAAATTTTGTTGAGTTCTCCGAATGTATTCAACATAGTGATAAATAGTTGTACTAATTCGGGCAAGTTTTTTTCACAAAAATTAATGTGATGTACACAATAATAAATTCCATGTACAATACATCTATGTACAAGCATTTGAGATTGTTGTTTGTTTGTTGTATGATGTTTGTATGCTTATATTTTTTAGGTTAAAATTTGGCCAAATTGTTTAAAGTCTTAAAGCCGAATTGCCAAAATTGGACGTTCATACATTGATGGGTTATGTATAACTTTAGTGTTAAATTAAAGAAATTCTTAGTACTACATAAGTCAAATATTCACATAAATATTTAATTTGGATTTTCCATATTAAAAATTTTTCTGAACCGATTCTTCTTTAGTTTCGGTAAAATAGCGATATGGTTGCTGCATACATTATAAAGTTAACTCTCGCATTAATTTACATTTATGCTCTCAAAAATGTAGTTTTGGGTGAATATAGATCTCTAAATGGGACTAATAATGATAAGAATAATTTAGGAGTAGCAAATATGCCATTTGTGCGTGATAAAATGACACAATTCTATTATGCTAATAATTCAACGTTTGCTATGATATCTACTCCTGGAAATTATGCTGTTCCTACTACACCCATAAACTGTGCCGATTCCGTACCACCTGGCACTTTTCCATTGCCTAGATGTGTTAGCAACAAGCTTCATGCTTTCCAATTGAAACCCCAAGATTCTTATAATTTGACACTCTTGAACCATTATAAATCGAAAAGAAGAGCTTCTCATATGGTAAACCTTAAAAAAAATCTTTGGTCAATCAATCATATATTTTTATATTAACTATTCTTTAAACTCAGGTAACCTTTTGGTGAGTCTAACATCAGAATGAAATTATTTTATTTTTCATAAATATTAACAACAGATGATACTTTTAGGGGTGCATTTATTAAGATGGATGTCAGTTCATATTACTTTTTTCTAAATTATTGTTTTTAATATATATAATTAGAAAATTAATTTGAATTATTCTTAATTAGGTTACCAATGCATTAAGCCCTACGGGTCCAAATGAGTCAATCTATATTCCTGCAGATGATAATACTTATCAGTCGCAGTTTAATACTTTTCTTGGTCCAAATCTTACAATTACTCAAGTAAGATATTAATTGAAAAATCCTGTTAATAATGATTAACGGACCTAAAATCCAATTTACACCTGATTTATCTCAATGTTACCATATAGCCAAGTCTAGCAGTCAATCGTTCATCGGGAGCGAATTATTTAGGAGTAAATCAAGGCACACCTTTTCTTGATGCGTCACACATTTATGGAGTTGTGGATTGGAAGCTTCAAATGATTCGTGATTACGGAAACAAAGGAAAAATGATACTTAACAAAAACGGAATATCAGATGATTACGCCTTTGGTTATCCACCACGAGTAGGCTGCTTTTTTCTAAAAATGTGCCGATATTGTAAGAAATAATGTTTTTAATAAAATATTTAAAAAATATAGGATCCAGCCGGCTTCGATTATGTTTTGGGGTATAGTAAAAATTGAAAAAATAATTAATTGTCATGAAATAATCACAATTATTAATCGAAATTATTAATCGAAATAATTATTAAAATAATAAATAGATATACTCCAAACAAAAGTAGAGATGCTTTTACTGGTAAGTAAATTTATCTTATAAAATTTAATAAATTTTATATTATTTTTTAAATATATAAATAATATTTTTACTTATAGATATGTTATACACTGTTTTCCTACGTGAGCACAACCGAAGATGTGATGAATTATATGCGATTAATCATGCCAATTGGGACGATGAAAAATACTTTCAAGAGGCACGAAAATGGGTTATTGCACTTATACAAAAGATAACTTTTTATGAATATGGCAAGTATAAATTAAATTAATTAAATTATAAATGTAAACCCTCTTAACATTTTACTGTATCTAACCTTGTGTCGGTTCAGTTGGTATTCTCTTGGGTACTCCGCTCCCACCTTATACGGGCTATAATGCGAGCCTAAAACCAGTTATTGACACATTCTTTGTCACAGTAAGAGTTTTTTTAATGTAAAGAGTAATAAAAATTTATTTATTATGAATGTATAATTTAAATGATTGTTTAATGTTATAAAACTTAGACGTCAATGCGATACGGCCATAGTGAAGTTAGGTAATTATCATTTTAGCAATTCTCTCAATTTAAAGAATTATAAATATTAATATATTTTCTATTTTACTATAAAGTGATGAATACCGTATTGTCGATAATAATGGTTACGTGACCACTACTTTGAAATTAAACCAACTTCAAGAACCTTTCTTACTGTAAATAAACATATTGCATCTTTTATTTTTATGTTAAATTATTAAATTCTTAATGTCATATATTTTTATAGTGAGACTTATGGTGTTCCGGCGCTTGCGTCATCGATTGCTCTTGAAGTGTAATTTCTTATATTCCGTTTGTTGTTATAAATAAATTTGACATCCATCATCTTAAACCATTTATTAATTGCTTATTCATTATATTTATAGGCAAGATGAAGTTGATATATATCTTTGTGATCAAATGCGATATTTCATGTACAAAACTGACCTCTTGGATTTAGCAAGGTGAATAATCAAAAATTTTAATTTAATGAATTGGTTACAAATATATAAAAATTATTTGTATTTTCGATATTAGTATCGATGTTTTTAGAGCTCGAGATCACGGGATCCTATTATATAACGATGCTAGAGAAGTCTTCAATTTAAGTCGAGCTAAAACTTGGTCTGATATTTCGTCAGATCCAGTTACTCAACAACGCTTACAAAATACATATGGTTCTGTTGATCTAGTTGAGGCTTTTCCAGGAGGTCTTGCTGAGGATCATGTTAATGGTTCAAATCTTGGTCCATTATTTTTTGCTAGCTATGCGGATCAGGTGATTTGAATTAATTTTATACTGTATTGCTATATTGAGACGAAATATTGTATTATACATTGAATAATCATATAAATTTTATTAATATTCAGTTTACAAAGATACGTGACTTTGATAGATTTTGGTTAGTTGTTAATTAATTGTTAAATTAGTTGTTAAATTAATTATTAAATAATTGGTAATTGATCAAAAATTAATAATTTTAAAAATTATATTATAATACCAATGATAGGTATGAATCCAAGGATGCTGGATTTACTCAAGATGAAATAGATTTAATTCATAATACAACATTAGCAATGGTGATTAGTCGAAATATACCAGCCACTGCAAATTTGCCATCAAATATATGGATAGTTCAACCTGCTGCTGTTCCAAATGTCACCACCACCGATAGTGCTTATCCTCAATTTAACGTTTTAAAATTTTCCAATACATATCAAGCTCAATGGAGAATTGATGGTTCTGATATTTATTTTTTAATAACATTTCAAAGTTCGAACGGCTGGTGTGGTATTGGTTTCAACCCTACAGATAATGGCATGACGGTATATTTTTAAAAAAATCTTTTCATTTAATTTCGTCCAAACTATTGTGACTTGTATTAATAAAAACCCAATGAATATATTTATTCATAGAACGCTGATATGACAATCATATCAGTCAATTCATCAGGCATAGACGTTGGAGTTTACAATTCTGTTACTTACCAACGTCCTACTGAAGACTATAGTGCCAAATTCCTTACTGTTACAAATAAAACTTTTATTGGCGGATACACTCAAGTGGAATTTAAACGTCCCCTTAGTGCACCTAATCGACAACCAATTACTGCTTCCTCGATAAAAAGTATGATATTTTAGTTATTTACTGTATTTTATATTATGCGTTATTTTTTTGAGAAAATGAGACACTTTATTTATGAAATTCCTCTATAGCAATCTTTGCTTTTAATCCAAACAGCTATCAACTAAATTACCATGGTGGAAATCGAGGTCTCATGCTAGTCAATTACATTACAGGACAAAGTTCTCCTGTTGGTACTAATGTTGTGGATAGTAGAAATATGCAATTGACCCACGGAATTGGAATGTTTTCAATTTGGTGGTACGTGAATTGTATTATATTTATTCAGATTTTAAATTGTTAATAGTCATTTATAAATTCTTACATTTACATATTATTTTTCATAGTATCTTATTCCCAGGTATTTCATGAAATAGTTTCTGATAAATTAGTTTTATGTTATTTAACATAAAATAATAATTTAAATATTGTGTTTTTTTTCTACAACAAATTTAGTATCAATATGGATTGTTAGGTATATGAGACATAGGGATACATATATGTTTGAGGTATGCTTATTAATGTATATTCAGAAAAAAATATGGCTTATAAAGCTCACATAAGTATTCTTTTTATTATTAATAATTATTAACAGCATCGTAACCTTCAAATCCTTGGCGCTATTTGTGTTGGAATATTTGGAGCTGTAGCGATGTCTTCAGTTACAATCCAATTTAGAGTTCCTCATGGAATGTACGCATTGTTTCACGTGATTATATAAACAGTTAGACTTTGCCTTGAAAATACGTACAGTAAAATTATGTTTATAATTTTAATCTTTTTAAATTGTATTTAGACTTGGTTCCACAGTTTATACAACTTTAGTTGCTCAAGTTGGACTTGGAATATTGGCAATGTTTGGATTGGCCTATGTTGAATCTGCAGGTAAATAAATATAATTGAAATTTAATATCCTTCATACATCTATTTAATCATATATTTACTATTTACATATAAATTTTTTAGCAACCGGGATAGTACTTTGGTTAAAATATATACATTTCTATTTGGGAGCGGCAGTTATGGCCTGTGCATTGTATGAATTATTAAAATTCTTTAATTATTATGTATTAAAAAATAATTCTAACTATATATTTAAAACTTAAAAAATTTAAAATAGGGTTAATGTGTATCTTGGAATAGTTCAATTCGGACAAAATTATAATGTTGATGTAGCTATAGTGACCTATCTCTACTTGGCTTGGTTTGGTGAGTTTTTTTTTTTTTAAAAAAAAAAACTATATTGGTTATATATTAAAGTTATGAAAATTATTCATAAAAATTTTTTTATACTATTGCTAATTTTATAATTTGTAGTCATTTTGGCCATAATCTTTTTAGTCAGTGAATTTTATTACAAAATTAAAAATCTACAATTCTTGTGGCCAACACGAGTAATAAATGGACCTAATAGACGACTTCACAGTAGAATTCCCGAAAAAATTTATGAATTACTCCCTACTCATACATGGGAAGTAAGTAACATATTTAATATATGCTCTCAATTAAATAAAAGTATTATTTCTTATTATAATTTATATATATTATTAGGAATTTAATGAAAAAATTTTTACTGGAGCATGTCTTGTCGTGGCAGAAGGATTAGTATTTGATATTAATAAATGGATAAGAATTCATCCTGGTGGACAAAGAATTTTACGCAGAGTGGTATGAAATTGGTTTTTCAATTTTAGGCTTTATAAATTATTCATACAAATAATCTATTTACTTACCAATTCAATTCTTTAAAGATTGGAACAGATATTACCAACGATTTCTTTTTTGATCCAAATGTACAAATGACCATTACTAAAACCTTTGATAAAGAGCATGAACTTTTAAATGCATTACCTACAGAAGATTCATTACAAGATGATAACCTTCCATTGAAGCGCAAGAGAATTGTTTCCCATGTTCCAAAATCTGCTGCAAGGACAATTGATTTGATTAATAGTGTAACCTTTAAAAACACTCGAGTTGCAATGCACAGACATTCTAAATTTGCAACTGCTAGATTGGCGACAATGGTCGTAGGTAAGAAGCAAAACTTTTAAATATATTTTCTTAGATATTATTTAAAAATTTTGAGATACTGTAAAAATTAATTTGCTAAATTTTTTTAATAGGACGTATTATTGATTATGAGCACGAAAAGGTTGAGAACCCAATCATTGATGGAATAATTCCATATACAGCAAACAAAACAATCGAAGTACCAAAACTTCCTGCAATTGTATTTAGAAGATACGTTCTTATAAATGTCGAAGAAGTTACGAGATATGATGCCGAAAATCCTGTGAAAAAGTTTACTTTTCAAATCATTCATCCATTTGATAAATTACCAAAAATTTTACCCGGTGATTATATTGAAGTTATGAGCTATTCAAACAAGGCGACTATTGTTCGACAATATACAGCACTTAAAGGACCCACCGAAAATACTTTTTCAATTATTGTAAAGATTTATAAAGATGGTGTTATGTCCCAACATTTGGTAAAATTGTTTTTCTATGTTGCTGTTAACTTCTTATATCCTTATTTATTTAATTATTATTATTATTATTATTTTAATATTTAGCATAAGCAACTCAAAAACTTTGAGATCGCTGTTCGAGGGCCATTTGATGTTTCTGACCGAATTGTACCGACTTCATCTATTATTCCAAACTTTGAACCAACAGGTTTACGATATAGATCGTCTACACGTCAAGGTACACGTACACTTTCGGTTGTTAGCAGTAGGTTACGACCAGCAACAGCAACAGAAAGTGAAAGTGAAAAAGATTCTCCAACACAACCAAGACTTTTAATGAATCATAGAAGAGATGACAAATGTTGGGATCGTCTATTCCTTATCTGCGGGGGTACAGGTAGATTATCAATTTAATCATTACTTAATTTCAACCCGGTTTTATTGCGTTTCTTTTAGATTTTAAAATTTAACGTTGTTTATATATATAAATTTAGGCATAACACCTGGACTTCAATTGGTAAGATTTTTAAATTTATCTACTTCTATAAAAAAGATTCTGCCATTGTTAATTTAATTAATTTTGTATAGATCCAATATCATCTGGATCAAGCAGAATATTTAAATTCTGAATTTAAAATTCATCTACTATTTTCAAATAATTCAATTGAAGATATTATCAGTTATAAATATCTTTTGTATCTTCAAGAACAGAGTAATGAAAAATTAACAGTAGATTTTGTTCTGACAAAAGCACCACCATCATGGGAGGGCTATGTAGGACATATAGATGATAATGTATTGTATCATTGGATGAGTAGTAACTATAAAATTGAACAACCGCCAGAAATTCCAGAAAGACCAAATGTTTCACGATCACGATCACGCACATCCTATAGGAATAATTACACGAGTGAAATTGATTTTGAAGATACAGCTGATGATGAAGAATTTGGTGATACATCATCAACTCGAGGGCATTCCATTATATCAAATAGAGGAACAAATACACGACCACCAACAAGTGTATGGTTGAAGATGCATGAGAGACAAGAATATATAGATCTTTTGACAAAAGATGATTCACAAGAATTAAGGGTCATGGTTTGTGGACCTCAACCTATGATGGATAGTATCAGAATAAGCCTAGGCAAGCTAGGATTCCCTGATGAAAAAGTGATATTCATTTCATAATTTTTTTTTATTACAAATTTATTATTTATTTATGATTTAAAGAGTTTTAAATCATCTAATGTTAACTCTTTATTTTATTATACCGTAACATTATCACATAACAAATTCTTTTTTTATTAAACTAAAAAAAAAATTACCTAGGAGATTTACTATTTATCATATGTTAAGCATTGTATTACTCATGGTAATTCATATGCCAATGGCCTCCTCTTAATAATTTACATTTCATCTATGTATTTTTATATATTAATACCAATAAATGTATGATTTTATATATTTAAACTCAATCTTGAAAATAAATTATTAATATTTCATAAAATGTATCGATCTCAGAATAATAAATCTATAAAAAATTTAAGTAAATTAATTGAGTGTTTACCAAGTCGCCAAGTCTGTCAAATAATAAAATAGAAAAAAGATTTTATATGCTTTGCAATACTGTTTTATCTATAAGGTAGGTGCCACAAAACCAGGAACATGAATCTATATGAAATAACTTGAGTTACGCGAGAAAAATGGTTTGTTTGGAATACACTAATCCAATCAAACAAACCACAAAACCAAGACAACCTATCGAAAGAGGCTTTTAGATTTGGCAAATGGATAAAACAAGGCTCAGTAGTTACGATACTACTATGGAACTTAATAGATTATTGGGAAAGGGATCATTAAAAATATAAGGAAAAATGTATTTTGCGAATTACATAGTTGGAATCTGCCATTGCAGTGGCAGACACGCCCTTTTTTTATGGAAAATTTTACCATCAGGAAGTTTGAAAAGTGTTTGAAAAGCATTAACTAATGCTAGTTGTTATTTAACACTAACAGAAGTAGGGAAACGAACCCTATACCTAACACTACCATTACTATAACTTATTGTATTATAAATATCATATTCACGAATCTAAATAAATTATAATAAAAAATATTAAAATACGGTTTAGAATAATAGTTCAAAATAATACTTTCACTTATAAAAACACAAACAAATTAGTTGAAGCAGAATCTCACAATTTCACTTACTAGTTGTTTAGATTACTGAACTACCTTCCCAACCTTTTAAAATATACTGTAGGTTTAAAGGTGAAAAATAGGGATGCAAATCATCTAACTTTAAACAAACAAATTAACTTTTCTTAAAATTTTACTAAGATAACCTAATTCTGGCTTCTAAATAAACTTCTTCTACATAAATTTTGCCCCTAGATAATATAAAATTTATCTATATTTTTAATTCTATACAAAACTACTTTACAATTTTCTAAAATTAACACTCTTTATGAATTTTCTTTTATTTCTTAAAATTTTACTAAGTAAATCTAATTCCAACTCCTAAACAAACTTGTTTTACTCAATTTTCTGCTCTTAGACAGTATGTTAACAAAAAATTAAATATCTTTACAAAAAATTTTTTATATTCTTCTTTAAAATATACATCTTAATTTCTCAATAACTAATAAGTCAAGCTTATATTCTTTTAAGCTAAATATATTCAGCTTACCGAGATGAACATTTCAACATAAATTTTATAAAAACAGACTAAAACTTACAAAGTTATTAAAATTTTCTTTAAACTCTCTCTTAAACTCCTTTCTAAAATTCTATTAGTCATTTTTGGAAAGTTTACTGGCTTGCCCTGGAAAATTCACTTTTTTTATTTTAAATACCCATTAAAAAATCTGAAAACTTTTCACATAATTTTGGAAACTTACTGGTTTTTTGGAAAATTTACTGGCAATTTACAAATCTTTAAATATCTCACTTATTTTCTAAGCTTTTTAAAATCTTTCTTTACAATACTATATAAATTCATATCTTCTCTACACAATAAACAACTTATTTTTATACCTTTTACATTAAGAATATGCAAAAAATTACAATTTAAATCTTATCTTAAAAAATATTTTTTTTCTTAACTAAAAACTCTGGTTCTTTTATATTTTCTTTTTCTTTTATCTAACTATTAATTCTTTTATATACAAATAGAACAACAAAACTTACATCTATTAAATATACTAATTTTACAATCTTTACTACTCTTAAACTGGTTTGAACAATATTCTATTCCTACAAATCAAATATTATATACTACTTTAACTTCATTTGGTCTTCAAACTTTCAATTACTTAAAACCAATATTTGAAGATTTTTATTCTGGCTCAACAATTAAATTTTTAACTTCCAATTAATCCAATTCAACCAATCAACCTATTTACAAAAATAACTTACTTATAACTATAAAAAAAGAAAAACCCAAATTCATTATTAATTTTATTTTAAAACAAAACTCCTCTATAAACAATCAAAATTTAATACCACCTCAAATACTATACTCTACACTTGAAGCACTACTACTTGGCCTTACTAAATGTATTTTTAAATCTCAAAATTACAAAAACTTCTTTAATTTCTGATATTTTTTACCTCCATATTCAATTAACAAATGGTTTCAAATTGCTATAAATTTAGCAAGATTGTATCTCTTTTTACAAAACAAATATTAACTATTGATTACAAAAATTTTTTTCAAGATTTAAATCTTAAACCTTTTAAATTACAAATACACTTTCATATAAAACATAATCAAGAAATTTACCTTCTTTTCAAATTAAAAACAATTGTAAATTTTATATTAATATAACCCTTAATATCCTATTAAAAAATTTTTTAAATACTTACTATATCCCTTCCTTTTCTTTATTCCTTACACAATTTGATACATGGTTTAACAAATTCTACAAACATTACTCTATACAATTCAATAATATTAATGAGAAAAAAGTTTATAACTATATTAAATTTCAAATCACATCTCAAATTAATAGTAAATACAAAAAATTATTACCTCAACAACTTCTCTTTCCTAAAGTTTTTACTTTAAAAGAATGAACTCAAACCTCTATCAAAGCAGCTCTACATCATTTGTACAACTATACAAACAACAAAAAATGCAAAATCTTAAACTCTGAACTACTCATAATCTCTATAATTTAACTACTTTTTACTTTAAACAATTTTTTCAATTATTACCAGTTACTTACTATACTTTTCTAAATCTCAACTTCTCTATTTTTCAAACCAATTAGCCTTATAAAGCTACTTTTAATACACCCTTTCTTTTTGAAAAACTCTAATCTGGCAAATGAAACAGAACAGAAATTTACTCAATTAAATCAAACACTAACTAATTCTAAACGTATTTCTTTCTTTTTTACTCCTATTTCAAGACCTATTTAAAAGCAGCAGTATATAATAACAAAATTATAGGACTTAATCTTATAGAAGCTCTACATAAACTTACAACCTTATTAGCTGACTCACAAATCCTGACTAGAACTATAGCTTACTATGATATCATACAATTTTTAAAAAAACCAACAATTTTTCAACTAAAACTAAATCTCAAACAAATATATCTTCAGCAAGCAGAAAATTTTATTACTTAAAAATTTAAATTTACTACTCCAAATATAACTAATAATCTTTTTTCTACTCAAATTCAAATTTCAAATATTGATGATATTGATGAATCTCTTTTTATTTAAATTTTAAATAACTATATTTTCTTTTCAAACTCTATTTCTATTATAAACAACTATTTTAAAACTACTATTTATCTTTTTTCTAATCTCTCTTCACTCTCAACTTTATTATTATTACTATTTATTTACTATCTAACAATGTTTTCTCTTACCAAATTCACTTTAAAATCCTTATTAATATTGATATTATCTTTGAGTTTAAAAGTTAAATAAAATAGAGATATAATATCATACTAGGTGCCTAAATTCCTTTTTAGTAAAACAAGTGTTTTAAAATTCTTTAACAGATCTTAACTATATATTATAATATGTAAATATTGTATTAAGTTATTCTATATCTTAATAAAGCTAAAAAATAGATTGTTTAAGTTTGTTGTTTTGTCACATATTACAAAAATAAATTTAATATGGCATGCTGATTTTTACTGATAGAAGTATAGATGACTCTTGTTAATATCAACTCATTTGAACCCATTCTAAATTATGTTGATAGTAATATTAATAAGGGTTTATATTAAAGTTGATATATAAGAGAGAATTTAGATATATTAAAATTTATAAAAATTTGGTTTTTGGCTTAGGTTGATATTAACAAAGTTGATATTAATAGGTTATATATATTTTATTAAAATTTACAATTGACTGTATAAATAAATTATCATTACCAATCATATTTATTCAAATTTTAGCCAATTAAACCAAACTTCTGCTATGCTTTCTACAGATACAAAATTATAAATATCTGTAAGTTGTACCTATAGACAATCATATTTATATAGTTAATTGCCAGTTTTATATTATAAGTTATATTATTATATAGATGCAAGATTAAATATCTTATTATAATCTTTAATAATAATAATAATATATAATAATAATAATAAACTCTTTCTGACGATCACTAAAACTAAAATTTTCCAAACAATTTTTGTAAAAACAGTAACTAGTAAGTAATGAAGAGCACAAAACTGGAATCTATAAGTTGGCAGTTGTTATTTAGAGATAGTTCTCATATGCTATCTGCTAACTTCTTCAGAGTTTATCACTCACTGCTGGTTCGGCACTTGTCGTTTAGAAGTAGTTTTCATATGCTACTTGCCAACAAGTTCAGAGTTTATCACTTACCGTTGAGCAAGTATAGTAGCTCTTCTCCTTTCCTAGAAAAAGAGTTACTAGTCATTGCTTTTTTCAAGGATAAAATACTCTCTTTGGGTGCTAGTAGTCTTTTCCTCAAGTCTTTCTTGTTCCTGTTGGTCTTCTTCAAAATTTTCGACAAAAAGTAGGTGATTCAGCTTACCCTCTCCAAAAGATCAGCATTGTTTACCTCCCAAATTCGAACGTACCCAGGAATGCAACCACATGCCTTGTTTATCAGTAGATATAATACATGACATAATCTATGGATATGGGTCCTCCACGTGACTGGGATCGGGTCTCTGGTATAAGAGACATCCAGAGGTGGCTGGTAGTTAGATATTAAAGTTCTTATATTGTAATCGAGATATACAAACATTGCAGTTGTTATAAAATTTTTTCTTAAACCTAGCACAGGTTATAATAGTGTATTTTGTTTCTTGATTTGTTTTTTTTTGTTTTCCCTGTGCTATTTCTTTATAGAGGTAGTTCCCCCTTTGGGTAGTTTCCCTTTGTCAGCCCTTGGGCTTTTCTCTTTGTGGTTCTTTTTTTTACATCTTATTGTACCCTCTTTTGTTTTTCCTTTAAAAATACTCATTCATTCTATTTGTTTTTTAGTTAGGTCTTCTTTTTGTTTTCTTGGTAGTATCGATGGTTTTGTATAAGATCATCACTTTCTTTTGCTCTCAGTAAAGAAAGGAGATATGAAGAGAAAAGCTTTGACGGGCTGACAAAGTTTATTTAACTTGTATACAGGTTGGTGCGACAAGTCACATATGGGCACGTTTATTGCAGCCAGATGATGTCAGGCTTGCTATCGCAGTAACTCCCTGTTTGTGGTTATGAATGATATTTGTATTGTTTGAGAGAGCTTAGCTCTCACCTGAATATAGTTGCAATAAATTGAGCACTGGCAAGACTGTTAAAGATTTAAATATATATATATATATATAATAATAATCAGTGTTGGGTCTGGACATTGGACCTGGACATTGGACCACTCTTGTCCAATCCAGTCCAATCTATTGGACCAGAGAGTATTGGACATTGGACATGGTCCAATAATAATAATATATTATATGATGTATTATAATTTTCTACAGACTTGAACCGAACTGGACTTTGAATAAGTTCAAAGTTAAGTTTGAATTTTGGACTGAACCTGAACTGGACCAATATAAAAAGGCAGTTTGAGTTTGGTTTGAAGCCAAACTTTTGAAACATGTTCAGGTTCTGTTCAGATTTAGTCTATTCACAAGCTAGTCTAATTCCGATTAAGCTACTAGTATACATATAATTTGGGTTGGAGTGCTTTGTAGAATCTTGAACCAATTTAGCTTCATTCGTGAATAAATAGTGATTAAAGTCAAATTGTTTATATTGATAAACTAAGACACATAATTACAAAGTATAAGGTTTCTCTTTATTAATATAAATCAATATATCAGATTATCACAATAATACTAAATACTATCAATCATTGCTCTAACAACTGATCTTTACTTTCTGAACTAAAACTACATCCTTATATATATTTCCAATTCATATGAGGGTTTTTAATCCTTACTTGGAGCTTCAATCTCTTGATTGGGCCAAACCTAAACTAGACAGAACTTGACTTCAGAGTCCTATCTTGATTGTATTACTTGTACAAATCATTAATTTTAAAACTTCCAATATAATTAAAATTTTTGCCTGATAAAATGATTGGACATACTGGATCTAAACCATGTCCAAGTATATATCTAATATCCATATTCAGTCCAATAGTGTTAAAAATGGGTAGACATATGTCCAATGCCAATACTGATAATAATATATTATAAAAATTAGGTAAAAATTTAAAATTACTAATTATAAACAAATTTTGCAAAGACAAGTTTGTTATCTATTTTAAATTCTTTATTTTTATTTATACAAATTGCTATATTATAAATAATAATTTATTATAATATTTGCTAGTTGCTTTAATTTAATTATTACTAGTGGATATATTAGTATTGCTATACTACTTGATAATAGCATCATTTGTTATTATATCTCTAGTTAAATTTTCATATAAATTGAAAATTTTATTTAATAATAAAAAAATATTTAATGACTTTAGAAGCTAACTTGTTTTTTGTTATATATGATAAAAAAAATTATCAGCTATTTCTAATAAAATGTTTTCTAAAAGCCTATTTATTGAAAGTTCTTTAAAATGTTGTTTAGTAATATTTATAGATTTTTTACACTAAGACAGATATTTAATAATTAAATTGTAATATATCTACAATATATATAGGAGCTACTATTTCTACCATAGTAATTTGCTATTTCTACTATAATTATACAAGGTTTCTATTTTTAGACAATATAGTTAGACATTCCTAAATATCATTTTTTTGGCTCAACTTAATATTATAACACTTATAGATTTTTACATCTTTAAATTTTTTTTTGTTGTTAAGGTAAGGCCTTGCTCATATCTTTATTGAGTAATATATACAAGTGATTATAATTTTTACATCTTTAAGTGCATAACCTCTTTAAATATATATTTTTAAAAATTTTTACTATAGTCCTAACACTATGCATTTAGAGAAAGTTGACTATAATATAAAAAAACTCATAATCTAAACTTTAGGTTCTAAAATTATAATTCTCTAATTCTAAATCTAACCCTAAACTAATAAGTAGATCTTTATATTTGCACTTTTAACTTAAATATCTTGGGATTCACCAAGACGATTTTTATAATCTAACTACTATTAGAACCAAAAAATTATTTCTACAAGTTTATTTAAGCTAGAAAAAAGGTTTATTTATTAAAAACTTAAATTTATTCTTTATATTCAGAAATCTTGCCAACACTTTATTAGAATACAATATTAAACTCATAGATAAAATATCAATTATGACTCAAGTTACCTTAAACCCATCTAAGTTACAAGTGTTTGCTAATCTGGTTGTTCTTAAGTGAATACCTATTTTTGATCTGCTATTGTAAATGTTTATCTTTATACCAAAAAACCCTGCAAGTGAATTCTTCAATACTTTATTAAATAGTATTTATAGCCTATTAAGACTGCTATATTTTCTAAACCTTCTTCTCTAGCTTTGCAAGTAGAAAAATTTATAGTCTTCAACTAACTTATAACAAAAAAAAAACTAAAAAGATAAAGAGAATGATACAACAGGGAAAAATAAAAAAACTGCTTAAGCAACAAGAAAACAAAAAAAAGAAACAAATGAAACAAGAAGAAAAAGGTAGAAAGATAAACAATCTATAAAAGCACTATTATAGCCTATGCCAGATACAAGTTGTAAAAATTATATACTAAATTTAAAAGTCTTATACATCTCTATTATAAGACTAAGCCTTATTATTAAAATTTTTATGACTATACTTCTGATTCAGGTTAGTTCATTAACCTAAGTGCCATTTGGTTCATCACATGGTGTAGAAGTATTATTGCCAAAACAATACTGTGTTTATATTCTACTTTGTCTGTCTAAAAATAAAAAGTGTAAACAATATTAATCTTTTAAAAAGGTAAGCTGGAATGTCTGCTTTTTGTTAAAATTTTTGTAAGAGTAGCAAAAAGGTAGAGTAGAGAAGAAAAACTACTTGTATACAAAATAAAAGAGCATGAGTTTCTTTACTAGATCAAATAAGGCTATACCAAAGTATATACAGTACTAAGTTTTGTCAATGAGTGATAAGCTCTGAGCTTGTCAGCAAATAGCATATAAGAACTATCTCTAAATGACAAGTGTTATGCTTGTTGCTACAGTAAGTGACACTGGTTAAAATTTTTTTATATGATAGAATAATATGAAGGTGATATATAAAAAAACAACTAACCAAAAATCAGCTATAAGATATAAAACTAGTCAATAAAATCATACAAATATCAGCCTACTGATATTATGATGATTAATAAAATATTTAATAATAATCCAAAGAAAATAAGATAGAAAGGTAATACGATTAATTAATAAAAAAATGACAAAGATAAGTGACAGATATTATATATTAAAAGATGATAAAATAAAGAAGTTAATTAATTAACATAAAATATCAAAAGTTAAACTGATAAGAAATAATATGAAAAGATTATATAAAGAATAAATAAATTATAAGATGATAAAATACTAATATTATTAATTTATTTTAATTAACTTAAATGAAGCCGATACAATGGTGATTGATTAAATAAATGATTTTTGCTAGACAATATTATTATAGTTAACTAAATTATTAGAAGATATATTGAAGAAATTATTAATTATCAATAAACATCTAAATTTAAACAGATGAGCTATGATAAGAAAAGATTGAAATATGATTCTATAAATTTAAAAATAATAAATTACTAACACATTTGATTTATTTAGTTTGACTTAAAAAAGCCGATATACTAGTAATTATATCACAATACAACTCTTTCCAATAATCACTTGGTTCAAATTTTTCTGAAAAAACTTTTAACAAAAACAGTAAAAACTGATCTCCCAGCTTATAAGTCAAAAAAAGAAGTGACTGTAAGATAGCACCTGTCATTTAGAGATAGTTCTTATATGCTACCTGCCAACAGTTTTAGAGTTTATCATTCACTTCAAACCTGGTGCTTGTTGTTTAGAGATAGTTCTCATACACTACCTGCCAACAAGTTCAGAGTCTATTACTTACCAAAAAATTCGAGTAGTGCACTGCCTGGATAAAAGACTGTCTTTGTTGTTTTTAGTAACTCACTCTCTTTTAAATATTACCAAGAGATCTCTCTATTATTTTCATTTTTTGCCATTTTCACCAAAATTTTTGACAAAAAGTGGGCTTTTTGGCTTACTTTCTCCAAAAGATCAGCATTGTTTACATTTACCAAATCAGGACAAACTCAGTAGAAGGCAACCACATGTTTGTTGTTTTGCGAATACGGTGCTACAGTATGGGAAAAAGATCTTCACTCCAATTTAGGAGATACCCGAGTTAAGTCAGTACTCAGAACGAGTCCCAAAGCTAAACCAAAGGTTTACAATCGAGATATAGTAATTAGTTGCAATTATTATATAATTTTTATTCTTATGCCTAGCACTGGCTATAATAGTGTGTCATAGCTACCTTTCTTTTTTTTCACTTTTTTCATCTTTATTCATTAATGTTAGACTATTTTAGAATTTGTTAAAGTTTTTTTTTCCTACAGTGAGGTGTTTTTTTTTCTAAAATATTTATATCTCTTATAAACATGGGCTTTATTTTTTTCACTTTTATGTACAAGTAAGAGTTTAATTATGTTGTCAGGCTTAGATAGAAGAAGTCTGAAAGAAGGGAGAGAAGGTTATGATGGGCAGTAGATACTATCTGTTGAGATCCGGGTTATATCCAATTGCAGAAGAGGTCTGAAAGGAGGAGAATTCTACTATAGCAGGTCGAACATAGGTACCAAGTTGGTAACCGAGTTAGTCTTAACTTGTAATTTAGATAACAATTTGGGCTATGGCGCTTGTCGTTTAGAGATAGTTCTATTACACTATCTGCTGACAAGTTAAGAGTTTATCACTTACCTTCTGAAATACTCAATTAAAAATTTTATATATTCTAGATGAGTTGTACAAAGCCTATTAAAGTTAAGATATAACTGCTGAATTATTAAAAAAATAAAAATAAAAAATAAAAAAAAAACTAGTGATTATATCAATTAACAATTTTCACTAACTGATGTTTTACTAATCAAATTAATTTCTTGATGATATTAAAGTGACTAATTAAATAATAATTTAATAACTTAATATTAATAAGAATTGTAATGAAATGAACAGATTGTTATATAAATTAATAAATTTCTTGATGATATTTTACTGATGAAATTAATTTATTTAGTTTGACTTAATTTATACCAATATTTTAAAAATTAATTAAATTTACTATTTACACTAACCAATGTTTTACCGATAATATTGATTTCTTGATGTGACTAATTTTTTTTAGAGTCAAAGCAGTTATGCCACAACTTTATTACTTAAGACTATGAAAGAGAAATTTGTATAAGCGAAATTACAATTGATTATCTAAGTTTTATGGCCAATGCTGCCTTATACTAAAGTGTGATTTACCCGGTTTCTAATTGGACCTATGTGCAACTTGCCAAGTGCAGAAGCAGCCTCTTTGTTTCTTCTAGATCTACCTCAGATTTCAAATCCAAAAATTACTGGCCAAAATGTGACTAATTTATTATAATTTAATATCTTAATATTAATAAGAATTGTAATAAAATAAACAAATTGTTATATGATTTAATAAATTTCTTGATAGTAGTTTACTGATAAAATTAATTTATTTAGTTTGATTTAATTTATGCCTATATTTTAACGATTAAATAAATTTACTATTTACACTAACTAATGTATTACTGTTTAAATTGATTTCTTGATAATATTAAAGCAACAAATTTAATAATAATTTAATATCTTAATATTAATAAGAATTGTGATGAAATGAACAGATTGTTATATGATTTATTAAATTTATTAATAATAGTTTACTGATGAAATTAATTTATTTAGTTTAATTTAATATAAGCTGATATTTTAACGATTGATTAAATTTACTATTTACACTAACTGATGTTTTTCTGATTATATAAATTACTAGATGATAATTAAGCAACTAATTTAATTATAATTTAATATCTTAATATTAATAAGAATTGTGATGAAATGAACAGATTGTTATATGATTAATAAATTTCTTAAAAATAGTTTACTGATGAAATTAATTTATTTAGCTTGACTTAATTTATGCTGATATTTTAACGATTAATTAAATTTACTATTTAAACTAACCGATGTTTTACTGATCAAATTAATTTTTTGATAATAATAATGCGACTAAATTAATTATAATTTAATATCTTAATATTAATAAGAATTGTGATGAAATGAACAGATTGTCATATGATTTATTAAATTTATTGATGATAATTTACTGATAAAATTAATTTATTTAGTTTGATTTAATATAAGCTGATATTTTAACGATTGATTAAATTTACTATTTACACTAACTGATGTTTTACTGATATATAAATTACTAGATGATAATTATAATATACCTCTTGTATTTTTTCATGTGAATTTTCTATTAATCGCATGCTGACAATGATAATATACCACCTGTATTTTTCTATATGAATTTCTTATTAATCTCATACTGATAATGATGATATACCACCTGTATTTTTTCATGTAAATTTTCTATCAATTGCATATTGATAATGATGCTATACCACCTGTATTTTTCTATACAAATTTCTCATCAATCAGATGAAATAATTACACTATCAGTTTATTATATATTAAATTATTTATTTGTTGGAATTACTACTAACACCTTTTGTAGATTATTACCTCTTTTAAATTTATATGAAGAAGAGATGAATCAGCCTAATATCCTCTGTATGGAAATTATACAATCTCTTGATTCTTTATAAAATTTTTGTTGCCAAATTTCAATATCACATTGCTCATCATTCTTTAATAATAAGTAATGTCTTTGTATGGCATGTAGTTTATACCATCAAACATATGCTAGATAATATATTTTATTATTATATTTATGTTGAAAAAAGAATTGTATTTGTCCCAGATATATATCTACAGAATTGTCTCTATAAGCAAGAAACTTCACTCTGATATATGAGCAATTTTCATATCTAGTTGCAATCTTCGAACTATATGTTTTTGCTTCAATTTTCAATTTTCCAAACTGGGTAACTACTTATTCTACTGCAGTTAGAGAAAATATTATAAATGTATAGTGCTGATCACACCATTTATAGTAATAGAACACTAATCTAATAATTTCAGAAATTTCTTTATGTCAATCCAAGAATGATCACTAACTAATCAAATCAACTGAATAGAAAAAATTTTATTATTATACAAACTAGAGTATTCTAAAACTTATTTACATTTTTAATAGTTTATTTACTTTTTTAATGAGAGTTAACTAGAGTAAATTATTGTGAATTATTTAAACTATATGTTTTCTACTATCTATTAATGCTTTTATTTAGAAGTTTTAAGCAACAAATAAAACATGTAAAAAATTTCCTAAAACTGCTAGAAAGAAGTCATACAAAAGCCAATCAAATCTGTGCAGGCCATTCTAGAACCAGATTTTCTAATTTGCCCTTATTTGCTATATTCCCTGACTGTACTGATTGTGTCCTATTAGTATATAGATCACCATCCTCATCTTCAGATAGTGTAGTATAATATTCTTTTAAGTATTAATATAATTTATCAGTAAGAATTACATTCTCACTAATTGTGTAATCATCTCTCCAGGATATTTTTCCATTTCTATAACTAATTTACCTTCATTGATTATATCAGCTATAGACAAATAATTTACCAAATTCTTATTTTTAAAGTTTTCTGTCATTTTTAAGCTTCTATGCACTTTTTTATCTAAAAGTAAAAGAGTTTGGCCTAATACTGATTCATTTTCACCCCTATTAACAGAATTTATTCTATATTCAACTTGAGCATTTTTTATTAAGATGCGCATAAGTTCAGGTTCAATAGACTGATTACTTGTTGGGTATGTTCCTAACAAACCATTTATCTGTTCAAAAGAATAGCACTAATAAGCATATGGTGGACTATAATCAAAACAATATTGTTTAATTTGAAGAGATAGGTGAATATTTGATATTATCATTTCTGGACCATAATGTTACTCAATTAATTGTGCCATTTTTACTAGTCTATTATGTGCTTCGTCTAAATCACTTTGCTTATTAATAAATTGCATGTATAGATAAAATTAAAATTTATTTTTTTATCTTCAATCTTTAGCATATCCCACATGCATGGAATAGTGAATACTTGATAGAATATCCTCTACTGATCTGCTGTAAATCGACTAAATCCTTCTGATTTACATAAGACTTTTGATGAAATACGTACAATTTCTGATAAAATATTTACATTTGCATACACTTTTTGATTGTCTTAAGTTGGTCATTGCTAATTTTTTTGTTATCTAATAATAAATTTTTTATTATCCATTTGCCAATACCCAAGAATAAGCAATATATTGGATCAACTATTATAAATTTAACCAAATCAAAATACTTTAGCTGATATAGTTCTGACTATCTAACTCCTGTTTTCTTCATATGGTTTTCACGTTCTTGATCATTTTTACAGGATTTCTATTCATTCGCTACTTTAAAATATTCTGAAATATTAATAAGATTAAACCATTTATCCATGTTATCAAACCCACCATAATATTTTTTTTTGTTTTACTGTCATATTTAGCACATTTTGGGCAATGATGACATTTTATCGCATGACTTGCATGTCTACATATCTTCCTTGCTGCAGAAATATTGTTGGCTGATAATATTAATGCTATATATATCTTTTGTCCTTTTGGAACTTCATAAGTAGCTAGTAAATCTATACCTGATGAAAACTCAATTAAGTTATCTACAATTGGTATAAGATAATTATTTATTTGATGCAAACTAGATTCATTTGGTTCTAGGATGATACCTAAAGTTAAAATATTGGTTGGTTTAAATCGTTTTTCATGTAGTAAATTACACAAAACTCTATAGATTACTCTAGTACTATAAACTATATAATCGAATAACTAAAACCAATTGATATTAATAGCTAGGCCAATATGTGTATCAAGTGTTTCTTTTGTAAAAAATAGAATTGGATTATCTAGATTTATAGCAAAGGTTTTCCAGTTATTACTTTTATAAATACCTGAGTAAATTTCTTCTAGGACTTTTCTTTTACTAGAATGTGTTAATATTTTTTCAAAGCCTACTCGCTGATATATCATATAAAGTTGTTGCTTTATGCTTCCAATCAGGTAAAGTTTTAATAAATATAATAATACACCTTCTCTTGTATTTATTAATTCTGCTAATAGTTCATTACATGCCGATTGTTTAGATATCATTTTATGATTGAGAAATTCTACATGTATACACCTTTTACATGCTGTTTGGTTATCCACTTTATATTTTTTAATTTCCAATAAATCATAGAGTTAATGACACTTCGGGCATACAGTGTATTTGTTATATTTAGTTAAGATACCTAAAGATGATTTTGCTGTAAACATAGATATTAGTAAGTTATCTGTTTCGTTTATTTCAAAATATTGAAGTAAACATCATATGAACTTTATTAGTGCTTCTGTACTAGTATCGGGTATGTTAAATCTTTGCTAATATTTCATAATTTATAAGGTTATCTAATCATTCGAATTATTTTCGAATTTAAAAGGTGGGTCAAAAATTTTAGGATTGAATTCCAGTGGATTAAAATCAATAGTTTTACATTCTTGTAAGTTTGTTGAAGATTTACTTGCTGAATCTTTTAAAGAATTTGAAGAATCACTTGAAAAAGGTGAATTATTAGGCTCATCTAGCTCTTCGTTCATAATTGTCATAGAATCATCTTTATCTAATAGTTGATATATATCAAATAGTAATTTATTTCCTAAAGGTTAATTAATGTTCATCTCTTCAATCAATGATATTTTTATAAATTTTTCTTTATTTGATTTCTAGAAATTAACAATTTTTTATTAAAGTCATCTTCTAGATATAAGTTTACTGTATCAGCTTTCCTATTAGAGTTATCTTTTTCTTCTTTTTCACTGGTTGTACCTTCTTATCACTTTCTGAATTATTTTTTTTATTATTTTTAGATTTATCATGATTCGTATTTTCATCTCCTGTATCATCACTTTCTAAGAATTCTGATAACATATTTTCATTATATTTATCACTTTTAGATATACTGCTATTCAAATATTTAGTATGATAATCTTCACTTTCTGAACTTTCTTGTTTTGTATGTTTTGGGGGGTCAGAAAACAATTCTTCACGTTTATAATTAGTTGATAATGACTTTTGGTTTTAGTAAATTTACTAATATCTGCTAGGCTGATATCCTCTTGTTTTGTTCTTTGATCAACAAATTTCCCTTTACATTTTGAACAATGACATTAAACATTTTTTGATTTGTGTCTAGAATTGTCTTCAGATGATAACATTTTCTATTTACTTTATATCAGGTTTAATATTTTATTGAATTTTGGCAAAAAAAAGTATGATACTTTCATCATCTTAAATACTTTTTTGAATTAATTTGCTATAAGAGTATAAAAACAAATTAAGAGTATACTGTAGATTCATTCAATGGTCAGAATTCAAACTAAGTCAAAGGTATACTTTAGATTTCACTTACCAAAGACCATTGTTTTGAAGTAATTTTCCCATTAATATAAATAAAAGTAAACAATAATATTGTTTGTTTTTTTTTCAGAATATGTTAATTTTTTCTCTCTGTAATGTATCAATTTCTTTTTTTTTTTTAAAGAAAGTACAAAATCTAAATATATACAAATATTACAAAAACAGTATGCTAAATATAGTAATTTTATAAGCATAAAAAAAACTATCAAAGGTTTATATAGAATCCTATGAAAATTCATAACTTTACTGTTTTAGCAAAATATATTCTTAAATAAAAAACTTAAAGATAACAAAAAATTTAACAAAGTAATACATTTTATATACGAATTAGAGAAGAAGTATGCAGAATTCTTTCAAAGCTTGTGACTTATATCATATAAATATCTCAACCAAAACAAAGAAATTTGGAAGTCAAAGATAAAGTGTTAAAGTTGTAATAGCAATTCTTCTTCATTATGAAAATTGTTATTCAACAAAACATATAAGCTATCAAAGACAAATGTGTTAAAACCTTAACAATTAAGAAATTATTAACCATGTGAGGTGATTTCTTATGAATATTATTTGCTATATTCTTTAATTATATTATTCATGCTTTAATAACCAAATTTTCTAAAAATAAAATTTTAAGATTTTCAGAAATGAAAAGCGTAATCTTCAATCTTGTGTAACTAAACAATTCTTCCATGTATCTTTCTAACCAAAAAGGTAAATTATTGCCAAAAATAGGCCTAGTTATTCAAATATATCATAACAATTAATTACATAGTGAAAAAGAAAAGGTATTATTAGATATTTGGCATTGTTTCCTTTTTTATATACAAGATCAAGAAAACAATACCATTTTATATAATATATATTCAATTGCATATCTTCCAAATGAAAGATATAATTTTAATATAATCAGTATTAATTAATGATATTAAGGCGATACTAATATATCTTTTTATTGTTTGATTTTGACTATATTTATTTAACAATGAAAAATCGCCAAAATCGGTATTATTACTAAATTTGGTAATTGAGATGTTCGTCAAACAATCTTCCAAACGAAAGGCATATAATTATTTTAATGTAATCAGTATTAATTAATGATATTAAGGCAATATTAATATATTTTTTTATTGTTTGATTTTTAATATATTTAATAATTAAAATCGCTGAAATCAGTATTACTATTAAATCCGGTAATTGAGTTGTTCATTAAAAATCTTCCAAGTGAAAGATATAGTATTATTTTAATGTAATCAGTAATTAATTAATGATATTAAGGCAATATTAATATATTGATTTTTACTATATTTAATAATAAAAAATCGCTAAAATCAGTATTACTACTAAATCTGGTAATTGAGATGATCATTAAGTTGATATTAATACAATTTTTATATTGTTTTATTTTTACTCTATATATTTAATAATGAAAAATTGCTGAAATCAGAATTACTACTAAATCCAGTAATTGAAATATTCATTCAAATATCGACTGAGTGAAAAGTATATAATTATTATTTTTTTTTGGTATTAAGGTGAGATCTTGCTCATATCTTTATTGATTAATTTATATAAGTAACTATATATCAACTATATAAAGACTTAATTTGTATAATAACAAATAAATATAAATTATATTCAAGAATAAAAGCTTAGACTAGAAGTTTAAACTAAAAGCTCAAACTAATTATCTGTGACCTAAACCTACTAGAGTAGTCAAAACTCATCTAGGTTTAAATTGTTAAGATATAGTTAATTGGTGTACTATATTTGGTTCACATAGTGGACCAAATATTGATTTTAAGGGTAACTTGTCCTATAGAAGGGCAAGTATTGAATTCTGAGTATAATTGATCAGCAAAGCCACAGGGACAACTGTAAGTATAATGAATTTTGTTTCTTCTATTGGTTGACTATAAAGAGGATTGAGGTATATTATTAAAGTTGGGGTAGAAAGAAATTTGGCAAGATTTTTTCCAGTTAGAGAAATTGGTACAGTATGGAATCCAGATGTTGTTGTAAAGTTGATTAGAAATTTTGAGGAGTAGCTGAATAAAAAGTTGGGAGAAGTTAGAGTATAAGATTTAAAATAGATCTAGAGATTGAATTAAAGATATAGGTATAAGACCTTTGAGTATAGAATTAAGTAAAAAAGAATATGGTTGAGATGGTTGAAGGCTGAAAGTGGGGTGTGAAGAGATAGTATGTATAAGATTATTTAATTGATAAGAGGAGAGATTAGGTATATAATTATTTTAATGTAATCAGTAATTAATTAATGATATTAAATTAATATTAATATAATTTTTTTATTGTTTTATTTTTACTTTACATATTTAATAATGAAAAAATTGCTGAAATCACATAACTATCAAATCCAGTAATTGAAAGGTCTGTTCACATATCTTCTAAGCGAAAGGTATATAATAATTTTTTTTTCAGTGTTAAGATGACCTCTTTGGCCAAGAGAGACTTTTTATTAGAAATCACTAATACTGGTTACAACAAAGATACAACTAGCCACTGTGCTTTTGGAGCGGTCTCACTAGATGCCTGTACCTGCAACCCAAACTAGAACTACTCATTTAAACCTTCTAATCTTCACTATATATACTATTTCATTCTAATCACAGGACTACTACAATTGCAGCTCATTCTCAGTAGATTTCACATTCTGCCTTGAGACTTTAGTATTTAATTATTTTAATGTAATCAGTAATTAATTAATAATATTAAATTGATATTAATATAATTTTTTATTGTTATATTTTTACTCTACATATTTAATAATAAAAATCGCCAAAATCATATAACTACTAAATCTGGTAATCGAGATATTTGTTCATATATCTTCCAATTAAAAGATATATAATTTTAATTAATTAGCAATTAATTAATAATATTAAAGTGATATTAATATGATTTTTTTATTGTTATATTTTTACTTTACATATTTAATAATGAAAAATCGCCAAAATTATGTAATGATAAGTTAGAAACCTAATTAGGTAATTGATAAGTTCTTATACATATCTTTTTAATAAAGTAATTTTTTTTAATTCATAGTTTTAGAGTGATGTGAATAAGATATTTATAAAGGATGATATTATAAGAATTTTGAATTTTGTTAATATTTCATTTCAATTAACAAAATGAGTAAAGAAAAAAGGCTTCCAAAAGCCAGAAGCAGCAAAAAAGCCTGAAAGTCTAAATCACATAAACATAAAAATCAAAATGTAAGAATGTTTATACAACGGTGATAATTGTAATTTATTGAGCATTAATATAAAATTAATAATTATTAGTGAGTGTAGATCTTATTGCAACAGCTGTCACTTTTATATTTGGTAAGGGAAAAGGAAAGGAAGGCTGTTGGCATTATCTTCGAGTTCAAGTAGCTCAAGTAGTGAGGATGAAAAGAAGATAAAGGTAGATTAGTTAGCAGAAAATATAGAGGTAGATCAGTTAGCAGAAGAGATAGTAAAGAAAGTAAGTCAGGCAGTAGAAACTATAGAAAGAAAGGCAGATTAGCTAGTAGAAGTAGAAGTAGAAGCTCTAGCAGGTTTAGCAGCAATAGCAGCAGCTCAAGTGAAGATGCATTAACAGTATTGACAGAGGAGCAAAGAATACACTTATGGGTAAATATATTTACTATATTGGCTTAAATATTTTGTCTTAACTTTTTTTATAATTATTAATAAAAGGATGAAGTAAAAGTGTTAATTGAAAGTAGTGCTTTGGCTGACCTCAAGCCAGATCCAAGTAAATATGGGGAAATCAATCATGTAATATTCGGCGTAAGCTTATTCTGGATATAATAAAGAAATTGTCTGTCTATCAGCAAAATTCTGCTGTGATTAAAAAAATTTTAAAGCAGCATTATAAAACCCAAAGAGAAATTGCCACAATTAATGCCAATCTGGCATTAAAAAAACATAATTGAGAAAAAATAGACAAAAATAGTAAAGTGAATGATCTAAGTATAACATAAAATTTGTTTTAATCATTTTTCTTAAAACAATCTCTTGAAAGTTATTTCATCTACAAATTACTTAGCTGATATATTAGCTAAGTGATTTGTAGACAAAATAATTTTTAGAAAAATATATTCAAATTATTATTTTTAATAATTTAGAAGAGGGGAAAGAGATAAAAATTGGTATCATTTTTTTTAAAAGCTGGAAATAAACAAATAAAAAGATACAAAAAGGCAGATTTGAAGTTGATAACTCAAAGTAGTGCTTATCAGTTCAATGAAGGGTGGAGAATGGATGAAGAAGTGACACAGGTGTCAGGAAAGAAGGTTAAGAAGTTCTGGACATTTTTAGATATTGTCTGATGTTTGAGTCCAAATTATATCCAAGCTAATATATTGTCAGTAGGACAATATCCAAGTGAATTATCTCAGACTTAGACATGCTCAGACTTAGATATTTTCAGACATGTCCAACTGAAATATATATAATATTGCCAAAATTGTAAATATATAATGCCTTGAGTATATGGTTAACTCACTAAAACTTCAAATGCTATATATATATAGTAAAATTCTACCCTTTACTTTTCTAGAAAGTCCAAAATCAGTTATATATGTGTTATACAAAGCAAAAGTTTGCAAAATATTCTGCTATTTAAATCTCTGAATAACTGATTTACTGCGAATAAATTGACTCAAGATCCAAAGTGATGTGATGCTTTTGCAAGATTTTTGTAATGAACCTTTTGCTGCAACCTGCATAACACTAATATAATCACTATATTTATTTCTTAATACTCTTGAACAGTTCAAAGAACAAAAGGTTCTTATAACCAATTTCACAGAAGTTTTTCAATTTCTAAATAAATTTCTGCTTATTTTTATTTGAATTATGAATTACTTTAGTGCAACATTCCACTACTATTGTTAATTCTATTAGCATACAAGATATATAGTTGTAAATCTTTTTTTCCTATTTCTCAGATAATACTGATAAAATTTAAAGCAATATAGTATTTAAAAATCTTTAGTATACTGAAATTAGTCTACAAAACTCTTCATCATATAATGTCAGGTTTTTACATAATATTTAAATTAAGTATCTTCAGAACTTTTTTTTATTTAATTATTTGAGTATTATCAATCAATATATTAAAATAATTTCTTGGTTAAATTTTTATTCATATATTTATATTAATTTAAGATTCTCTCAAGTACATAAATTAATTGATTGGTGTTTAATTTTTAATTCGTGAAAAGTAGTTAAACTAGTAAGTAGGTTCATTATCATAATAAAAAAAAAGGTTGAAAATTATTTTTTTTTTTGCCACAGACTTGTTTTGATTGTCTAAATTTATTTGCATTTGCATTTGTATTATGCTTCAATTAATCGCAATACTTATGCATATCTTGGTAGCTAACTAAATATATTGAGAGCATACTTAATCTCTAATTTTAGTGATTATTTATTGGTTTACACTAGTCAAAAGCTGGCAAATCAGGTACAAATCAGGTATACCATATTTAAAACTGATAACTACCTGATTGTTGC
>CAJVPY010000183.1:0-32410 GCA_910591965.1 Dentiscutata erythropus | reverse complement strand
TTCCGATATGCATATCAGGTAAATAACGGGTCAATAAAGATATATTCTGTTATTTAACCTTTATTCATATATTCGACTTGTGAAACATGTGACAATGTTTTTCGATTCAATAGCTAGCATCTTTTAATGTTTACAAAAACAAAAATGAATTCATTGTAAATGCTAAATTACCAGTATGTATATATATGGCAAGATTTTATTACAATTTCTATTTTTGCAACTTTAAAATTTTAATTAATTTACTGTAAATACTGTAGAACAAATCAATGATTTCATAAAAATACTAAAAAAATGGAAATTTCACTCATGCTATCATACTTCCTCATAGTGTTAAACTGCTGATATCACAGCTAAGTTTGAAAACAGAAGACAAATAGTTAATCATACAGTATTATAAAGATATATTATACAATATATTATTTTTTTCATTGTATATTTTATATTCATGAAAATTTGTAATTAAGCATAGTATTCATAGCTTTATGCTTAAATAAAGTATTGTTTACTGGAACTCTATTGGAAGAAAAATCAATAATACTACTGAAACTTTTACTGTTGCAAATTCTCCTGAAAGATTAATACTGCAGGTCGGAACAGGAGGAACTATCGATATTACACAACTGATCCTTTACCCGGTGTGCAATATATAAAAAATTATTTTACAATATATACTAGATTATTCTGCTAGTACATGTTACCGTATAGCGCTGCATATAGTATCTCCCTGGAATAGTATCCTCTCTTTTTTTGGCAAGCCCAATTTTCATAATTAATGTGCGATCTTTTTATTAGATTTGATATGTCTAATAGCAAAGTATATATTGATCATTAACGATTATTTGTATTATCCTCCCATGTCCCAATACTTGGGGGTATTATTCAATCTAGGCCGGCTTTTTTGTAAAATACCCAGGGGTACTATATGCAGCACTGTACGGTAATTATAATAAACTATATAAAATAAATTAAATTATTTTACTTTATACTCTGGCTTATACCAGTTTCCGATTTTTAGCAAATATTCAAACTCTTTGACTAGATCTGTCTTCAATTCAGAAATATGCATTTTCATAATTGTATTTTTTTTTTTTTATCAGTTTTTCAAATTTTGGTGATTTGGGATATGATTTGGAATGAGATAGAATTTGGGATTAGGATTTAGGATGGGATTTGGAATGAGATTTGGGATTTGGTGGAATTTAGATTTTAATTTTGCCAACATCAGGGACATAGAGATTTTGTGATCGAAGCAAATCACAAAAAACATGTAGTTTACTGCGATTTGCTTTGATTATAAAAAATGCACTTTTCAAGCATACATGATGAAATTTTTAGTGAATATAATAAAATATTCTATATTTCAATAGGTCAAAGAACTAAAATAACATGGGCTATATATAATCTTTTTTTATTTTAGTATATTTTTTTAAAAAATTGAAAGTTTTTTATTAGATAAATTTTTAAATTTTATTCTAATTCATACTTTTATTGTTAATCAGCAGTAAATCAAATAATTTGCTGATATCGAAAACATAATTTGTTAAATTATATCACAAATTCCACAGGTCCCTGGCCGACATGTATAATCGGGAAGGCAATTTTGTCAGGGAAGTGAATATCGGGAAAATGAAGATAAAAGTGTCAGAAAAATGAAAGTGTTAGGGAAAAGATTGTTGGGGAAACATTGTCGGGAAATGAATGTCAGGGAAATAATATGAACCTGTTAATTTCTTAGTATGATATAAGTAGTAATATAACTCATCAAGAAAAATTTATGATAATTTGGTAATTTGTTACCTAATAAATTTTTCTTTCAATTATGAAGATAAACTGCTCTATATGCAATATTTTGGGCTGGTTTATGTAAAATATTATATTGTTTACCTTTACTATAATGATATCTAGCTTTTTTAAATATTGATAAAGTTTTGATCTTGATATTATAAAATTTGATTTTTAGCTAATTTAAACAAGGAATTTTTGCAGTAAGAAGCTTTCCATTTTTATTTGCATTATAAGTCAATTCACAAAGTTTATTTTTAATTTCAGATTGAATTTTTTTTAAAGATCGATTGATGTCCTTGTTTTGAGTTAACAATTTCTTTATTTTTATTAAAGTTTGTAATAATAATTTCAATAGTAGATTTGGAAATACTACAATAGTAGCCTTAGACTTCACTATGTAACTTAAAAGAATGTAGAAATTTTATATATTGTTTATTATTTTTAAATAATTATAAACAGATATAACTAATTTTTTTTTATTAGCTATTAAAGCTTTTTAATATACTTATTCATACTTGAATATTTAATTGAAAAATTAAATTAATAACAAAATCAAGTTGTAAAATAAAATATAAAAAAATATACAAAATGTTTTATTTTTTATACATATAAAAAAAACCTATTATTAGGTTTCAATTATATCTTATATATAGTTAGCCATTTATATTATTGAGTTTCTGTATAAGTATAAAATTAGAGATACTATCTTCCTATTTAAAATTTCATAGATATCTATTGTTATAAAATCAAAATTTATATTTATGAGAAATAATCCACTTATCATTATAGAAAAGTATATACAGGCATATTTATAAAATGTGCATATATGAAAGATTGTGTATTATTTATTGCAAAAATAAATTTTGCTATATTATATATATTAGAATATGTATTAATTTAGAACATCCATAAGTAGAGATATGAAAAGTCTGGTTTGGTTCTAACTTGACTTCAAAAGTTAAGTCTTTGTTACAGCTATTTTTATTAAGACATATAGTAAAAAAATTGACTTTAATAAGTTTTTAATAAATTTTTAATTTAGATTAATTAGTAATTTAGCAATAATAATATATATTTTTTTGTAATTGTATTCTGAACAATACTATATCTAAATTA
Source organism: Dentiscutata erythropus (assembly GCA_910591965.1). NCBI lineage: Eukaryota > Fungi > Glomeromycota > Glomeromycetes > Diversisporales > Gigasporaceae > Dentiscutata > Dentiscutata erythropus. Next base: position 29,509 of record CAJVPY010000183.1, on the reverse strand, counting down.
ATTTTTTACTTAAATATATATTTAATGTGTTTAGTTTGTATAAAAATTTATAATAAAGTTGTTTTTGCCAAGTATAAGCTTTAATAATTATATATTATACAAGGTGCTAAAAAAAAAGTTTGATATAAATAAGATTTTATTAACCAAACTAAACTTAAATTATCATTTTAACAACTAAGTTTTTGTTAATATTTGTCAAAACTATATTAAAAATTATAAACAAAATCATAGTAAAAATTATAAAAATATTTTATTTATTTTTTATAATAAATTTTAAAATATAGACCAAAAAAGCAAATTAGTATAAATTAAATAAAAATATTAAAGCAGTTAATCTAATAACTAAGGAATCTTTAGCTTGTTTATCTATAGTAAATATTTTAAAAATGCCTAGCTTATCTAAAATAATTGCTATTAAATTTAAAATTTAAAATAATAGTAACTAAATTTAGTATAATCTAAAGTATAAAAATAGTAATATTGATATATATTATTTTTGTTATTACACATTGTACAATTGCTTATTATCAAAATTAAAAACTTATTGAATTAGCCAAACAATTATTTGGTTAATTTTTTATCAAATGTCTTAAAATTAATAAAAATAGCTATAAATGCTTAGTCTTAAGTAATAATATAATAGAGTTGTTCCAATAAAGTCTTAATAGATTTTTTAATATAAAAAGTTATAGCATAATATAACTTTTTATTAAGCTATAAATAAGCTATAACTTAATTTGCTATATCTTAAAAATTTATTAGAACTTCATTGGGATGATTTTACTATATTACTAGTTCCAAACAAATCTGTATATACATTTAGTATAGTATAAAAAAATATATACTTTGTATATATTTTTATTTTTAAATATATTAGATATATAAGTTAAAATTCCAAGTCTCTTAAAACTGAGTATTTAACAAAGACTCCAAGTTAGGCTCAATCTAAACTTTTTATATGAGTATTAATTAGAAACTATATAATTTATTTTTGAAGAATCTAATTTTTAAAATAACATCTATAAGTATTATTTCACACTTATATATACAGTATTGAAATATGTTTTCTAATAACTTCAAATTAGTAATTTTATTATTACTTATTGAATTTTTTGTTGGATATAGTTGTTGCTTATTAATGTATTATTTTATTAGCCTACTATTAACTTGAATGAACTTCTATCATATATTATTAAATTGAATTTGCCAAGATATAAACAGAGCCACCAGTTTTAGTTTTTAGATTATTTTTAATTTTTGGCAAAGTACTAGCTAGAATAAGAAAGTATTAGTAAGAAATAAAAAATAAAACCAACAATATAAAAAAAATTTAAAAAAGAATACTTATCTTTGTACTAGTTCTAATTTTTATATAGGTTCAAAGTACTATTTTCACTTTTCTGAATAAAACACTAACTTGAAGAAGAAAGAATATATTAATAAAAGAAATAAAAAATAAAAATAAGAAAAAAAAAAGTTAAAATACCAGTATTTAGTACCAGTTTAATTTCTCTGGGTTAAAATCTTCAGTAATATATATTCTTGTGTCTCAGAAGAAAGATCTAGCTATATATATCTAAACTTCAGTAAAATTTGAAAATAAAAAAGAATAAAGTTTAGTTCAAAGAAAATAAGAACTAAAAAAAAGTTAAATAAGAAAAATTATTCACTTATATTAAAGCTCAAGTCCAAAAACTAGCAACTCTCATATACTAAAAATCTAAAAGCACCAAAAGAAATAGGTTAAAATAAATCCAAGAAAATTAAAAAAAAGTCAAGGTATTTCTACCCAGAGTTGGCAATGAAGCCAATGGAGTTAAATGGTTATGTGAATGGAATTCAAAAAACTAGTATCCATTAACTCTATTTAGTAAAGATGAAATCCATAAACTATTAGTTAATATAAATAAACTGTAGTTTATTGTAAAACTGCAGTTTTAAAATAAACTGCAGTTTATTTATATGTACTGTAATTCACAGTTCACATCTCTACTATTCAGAGCTTCATTGATTCCATTTGCAGCTTCATTGGGCTCTATTGAGCTCCTGCTTCTACTTACCTAAACTAAGACTCCTCAGCAGTAATTGCTAGAAGATACCTGGTAATAACCTGAAATATGAGTCTTGTGTCACCTGATTCTTTGCCCAAAAAGAAGACAAAAAAGAATAAATAAAATAAATAAATAAAAATATATAATACTTTTCTGGTGCCGGATCAACAATAAATAAAGTTACAGTACAAAAAATAAAAGAATGTTCAATAAAGATACTGCATCTTTTCTTAATATTTCTGTAGAGTTCTCTTTTAATAATGAAGAGTACCATAAATGGCTATTATAAAAGATCCTCCTGAATAGTAGACCCACCAGATCTCTTGATTGAAATGCAATTCTTTTTCAAACATTTAGATTGCATGTTACAAATGCAAAGTGTGTATGTATTTCAAATTTTTACTTTCAATGATACAAAACCTCAGCCATGTACTAGAACCCAGGTCTACTATAGGTTTTAAAATTGGTGGAATGGAATGTAAAAGACCTGGTCATTTATATGGCCGTTTATGGTATTATCACTTGAAAAGGATCTAAATGAATATTTTGGTTTGAATTCATAAACTCATTGAATAGAAACATTAATTAACCATGGTTCTCAAGCAGAGATATCAATAATTTGATCATTTCAAGTTGACAATTCATGAAGGATAAAAATAATGTGAGAATCATGAATAATTAAAGTACGAATTTGTTAATTTTTGAAAAAAAATTCTTAAAGTTTAGTAAATATAAAGATATCGCGAAATGAGAATGGGTTATCAGGAGATAATTTATTTTATTCTCGTATTCTTATTCTGCATAATAATATGGGCTACTGCAAAAAGGACCAAATTGTCAATTTTTTCAAAAGATATTTTTTACATAAAAATAAATTTAGAATAAGATTAGGATCATTTTTTACTTAAGATACAAAAGTAGTTATATTAGAGGGTTTCAAAGTTAAAATCAGAGAATCTCATTTTATTTTTCCGATTTATAATTCAATATATATAGTAAAAATACTATTGAAAAAATTCTATTTATTTTCGAAATGCGTCACTTATTTGTTAACTTTGAAACCCCCTATTAATAAAATTTTGCATTTTCTTATGATTTATTATAAAAATTGATCCTTTGTTTTGTCAATTTGGTCCCTTTTTGCATATAATGAACCAATAAATAAGTAAATCTATCGATTCTTTGAAATTTTTGATTATTATAGACCAAGAATTTTTTTGCACCCCAATTTTTTTTTTGACATTTAAAAAAGGATTAAAAAGTTTAATACATGACTTACTTAAATGTTAAATACTTTAAAGTATTCGGTATATCGATAATGACTTTACATTTCTAACAAAGAATTTTATTGTAATTGTAACCTAAATCACTCACATTAACTGTTAACGTTAAAAGTAAATTTACCTGCTATGAGATAAATAATAAAACTATCAATTAAGTTTTCCGAAAATGGGATTGATCAAAATATTTATAATATGTGACAACAGAAGCCTAGAAAATTTGGGATTTTTATTTATAGGATTTGAAATTCTCTATCACTATACAAATAACGATTACGATAAATTAATCATTACCGCAAAATACACAATTTTTTAGTACGTACAAACACAAAAATTTTCTGAGATTAATATACAAAATGTATTTACTTAGAAATACAATATATCGTAGCGGTAATTGTCTTTATACTAGTGTATAATTATTTTTTCGCAGTGCAAAACCGAATATGTTAAAAATGCGATTTCGATACTATAAAATAGTCTTTAAACCAATTTATGCCGTAAACTTAATTATAACTTTAGTATAATTAAATTATCTTTTTATTTATTATTCATTTTAAAATTTCAATTATAATTTATTTAAAATTTCAATTATCATATATTATTTATTTATTAATTAAAATAACAAAAAAAAAAAAAACCAACTTTTTTTTGAGATACTTAGTTTCGGAGATTAACTCTCCTACTTGTCCCAACCACCGCGTAGAGGTGTATCTCATCGGTTGGGAAGGTTTCCCCCAACCAAATCTCTCCCGTATTTCCCGCCGGGAGTAGGTTGTTCCACTTGAATCAATAATGATCCAATAAGCTTTGGCTCATAACCTCTATAGCTCAGATATATACAATACTATTCAATAAAATATTTTACTACGTAATACTATACTATTATACTATCCATTTATCCACCCTCTCCTTCCTTCCACCAACCACTAACCCATAAGCTTTTGACTCTTAAAAAAGGTACGTAACCAGTCCCTCATACAGGACCAGTGGATCTTAAGTAGTGGAAATGCAAAAACTCATGCCTGATTAAACGGTTTTCCGCCGATTAATAACCCACCAAAAATAACCTAAATCCATCAACAACAACTAAACCCACCAAAAACGATAACATAAATGATCTAAACCCACCAACGACAACAACCTAAACCCCATCAAAAACGATAACCAACAACAATCTAACCTACCAACAACACAACCTAAACCCACCAAAAACGATAATATAAATGATCTAAACCTACCAAAAAATAACAAACCCACCAAACTAAACCCACAAAAAACGATAACCCAAACCCACCAATACCCAACAACAACCTAAACGCACTAAAAACGATAGCCTAAACGCACCAATACCCAACAACAACAACCTAAACCCACTAAAAACGATAACCTAAACGCACCAAAAACAACCTAAACGCGCCAAAAACAACTTAACACCACCAAAAACGTCAAAATTAACCCTTTACTAAAACGATCTAAACCCCAACAACAATGTAAAGCAATAATAATCAATAATAAAGCAAACAGTAATAAAATAGAGCTATAACGAAAACCGTGTAATAAAAACAAAAATTGTAATGAAAATGAAAGTATAATAAAAACGAAATAAAAAAAAAAACAAATAATACACGTAACTTATAAATAGTACAGATCATATGATTGGCTAGCTATCTAACATGTGACCAATCACTTCATTGAATATCTAAACCGATAATTAGTTGCGCTACTTGCAAAATGAGTACACTTAAATTTAAATAATTAGGGCTTTTGTTTTTTCTCATTACTTGAAAAGTAAAATGAATTATAACAATTCGGTTCACCATTAAAAATCAACTAATTTAGACCCTTACGACCTTGGATAATACAATCAACAACATAAGAATAGAAGGATGAACATAAGGAAATCTACCGAATTAACGAATCTAATTATATTAATGTTTCGGCTTGTGATAATTCTAAAAAGCAAAAATTAGAAATAGGTGTTGGGTCTAAAAACGATTCAGGATCTGACTACATTTCGATTCGATCATATATAGTAACTAATACAATTTCCAATTTTAAGTGTAGCGCAAAATATCTTCAATTCCTGCAACAAGCACACCAAGTGAACACTTATTTTTGGATATATAAAGTGCGTAAAAACGTTATTAAATCCAAAGAGGATATTTCCAAAACGTAATATCAATTGACGATTGATATGATGATACTGCATAGGATTGATATATAAATATAGAATAAAGCTTAAAAAATAATGGCAAAGATTTTTTGTTATAAAGAAAGTCATGTTAATTTCATTGCGCAAAATTTAATTACCGTTTGCACTGAATATAGTATCCAGGGTCTTGTTCAAAACTTTCGGTTTAAAATTGATTAGTACACGGGTATTATGAAAATCATGTCCCCTGACTAATAATATTGTCAAGAATAAAAATAAGGCAATTAAAAATTGGCATCTATCACTTTTAAAATATACTTTATATAGCTATACTGTTCGCACTATAAAGAAAATGTATTAATTGATTATGTAATTTTATAATAGTTATTATGAAGAATCCGGATATTCGATACATTTTTAAATAGAAAACCGGATAATGGATCGCATCTCTAATTACGTGTAAATAATTTGTCCGCGAAATATAGACCAACAGTGAATCTCGGGATATAAAATGATATTCAAAGTAGGATAACCTATCAACTTTTCGGAAACTGCATGTTTATCTTGACTAATTAGCACTGGAATTGTATACCTACCAATTGGAGATACTTGTGATAAATAATATCGAAATCTTTTTTGACTTTCAATTGTTGAATTCATCTTGAAAAATTGATGAATGTCTGATTCACAGAATCTTCGAACTTTAAAAATGGAGCTTTCGTGTGATAATGGTATGTTTTCATCTAAACCAATGAAAAACCTTTTGTCCCATAAAACAACATCACCTGGATTAATTTGTTGTATAGTTACATTATCATGAGATACTTTAACCGGTTGTCGAAAAAATATCCAAGGTTGAGAATCCGTATTTCCAAAAGGAATAATTTTTCCAGGATTTAATAGAACTCCATGGATAGTGATGTTGGACAGATTATGTGATGTATATGATGACATTATGTGTTGATAACATCGAAGAACAGAATCCAGTCGCGGAACCTGTTCACTACACTGGATCCAACGTATAATCAAAGCTATGATTCTAGTCCCAAGATATTTTTCACGGAACCAATGATCATGCGGAAGATTCTTGGGTAAATAAAGCGAGCAAATTCCATTATCACTGTCGAATTTTATCGAATTACTTACAATCATTTTCACTAAGAAATATACTATGATTATTATTAAATTATTAGTTATTAAAGATGTTCAAATAAAAATTTCTTGTTACCCTTTGATTTCACACAATTTTTATGATAATTCATGTGTTCCATAAATCTTGACAATCCTTCTGTGGATAAAGGTTCATATTCGGATTGACCATTTAAGTATCTTTGGTTAAGCTCATTTATTGCTAATCTTACTACATTTCTTTTATAATCTTTCGATAAATTTGTAGAATCTTCAAACCATGGTATGTTTTCAGCTTTACAAGTTTCTATTAATCTATTCTAAACAATTATAATAAAGAGGTTAATATTAATAAAAGATTAATTATATAAAAAAATATCTACCTTATTCAATCTCAAAAATGGTCTAATTATATTAATGCCTAATGATTCAACATTTCTTATTATTGGAAACTGACTAATATATTCCATTGAGGTCAATCCATTAATTCCGCTACCCCTCGCTAATCTCATTATAACAGTCTCTAATTGATCGCCATGATGATGACCTAAAAATAGTGAAGATATTTTTCTCTCATGACAACCTCGAGCCAATAATTTATACCTTTCAATACGAGCGAAAGTCTCTTGTTGAGAAATTGTAGGAAAAGTGAGAGTATCAGATAAATTATTTCCTTCAGAAATTTCCCAATTTATTTGCATAATTTTTGTATCAATATCTAATAAACTAAGATAATTGAATCAAGAAGTTTTCAAAAAAAAGAAAAAGCTCATATAATAATAATAATAATAATAATAATAATTTTTTTCACCAACCAAGTTTAGATAATATGTTAGCAACTCTATATGATTCTTCAGTACTCTCAGGTCGAAATTTATGATCAATTATAAAAGCTGTTAATTTATGTTTAAATTCTTTACTAAACTTATTCAAAAGATAGCAAAGAGCCATGCTATCAACTCCACCAGACACTGCCACGCCTATATCATAAATGATATTAGAAAGATTTATTCAAATACTTATGAATTATATACATATCAAAGGCAAAAATTATGAAAACATTTCATGCCAAGTGGTTCTTCCTTTTTAATATGAAATTTATTCATTAAAGATATAAATTCTTTGAGTGATATTGGATTTCTCGATGCCATCTTTTTTTTTTTTTTAATTTGAACAATAGCAGTAATTTATCGATGTTATTATCTCAATTTAATATTTTCATTTTTTATATTATTATGAATCGATTTATACAGTACTTTTTATTCTTGCTTTTTCTTGTTTATTAGTTGCACATGTTGAGAATATGTAAATTCAATACTCGATACTGGGTACATATTTGTTTTAATTTAACGTGAAAATAATAATAATGTAATTTTATGCAGTATAAATACTTTAAAAATTTTTTTTTATATTATTCAAAATTTTCCGGTATATACTTGTTTATAAGTAATAACCTGTTATACTGCACCACTTGCCCGCCAAGCGCTCAGAATTAAATTTACAATCTCTGGCATACCAACACCATTTTTTACTTGAGCGAAAATTGTTGGACCAGTTTCTCTATAATTTAGATCAAAAATTAAATTATTATCCCTATATCGAAACATTTAAAAAAAAAAAAAATAGGCGAAAAACTAACCTCATCTTACGTGCGTCCCTTTCCATGACACCTAAGTCGGCACCGACAATTTCTGCAAGGTCTGTTTTGTTAATAATTAAAAGATCGGATTGTGTAATACCGGGCCCACCTTTACGAGGGATTTTATCACCTCCTGCTACATCAATTACTTGAAAAAAAAAAGACAACGTTTTATAAACCGAAAAAAATATCAACACATAATTATCATTTTAAATAAAAACATAGAAGTGCTGTTACCATAGATAATGTAGTCTGCTAATTCACGAGAATAATTCGCTACAATAATTATAAATATGTCAATAGAATGATTACATGAAAAAGGAGGATAATTCAGAATTAAATTTCTTTTTCTTACCAGCCAAATTGTCACCACCACTTTCTACTAATAATATTTGAGGATTAAATTTTGCATGAAGCTCTTCTAAAGCATTCAAATTAGCAGAAATATCTTCTCTTATTGCAGCATGAGGACAACCACCAGTTTCAATTGCACGAATTCGTTCTGCTGGTAACGCATTATTACGAACAAGAAATTCTGTATCTTCACGAGTAAATATATCATTCGTAACTGCTGCAATAGAATAATTATCTCGAAGATTTCGACATAAGGCAAGCATTAACGCTGTTTTTCCAGAACCAACAGGTCTTTGAAAATTTTTTGAAAATTTTTATTATTTTAAATATAACTAAAAAAAATTAATGTAATATTAAAAAATAGATATTAACCCTCCAATTCCTACAGTAAAAGCTCTTTCTTTCCAGTTACGATTAATATATTTTGGTAATTCTCTTTCTGTGAATTTACCAGGATGATCCAATTGTTCATGAGTATGACCATGGTCTCCATGTGAATGAGAATGTCCCTGAGTATGTGTCGTTTCTGTTGTGGGCATATGGTCTTCGAAATGGCATACTTCTTTTGGGGATGACATTTTTTAAAAGGTGAATAAATTAAATTGTAACAGTATCGTTGATAAAAAAAAAAAAAAAAAAAAAAGAAAGTATACGTAGCAGTATGCAGTGATAAAAAAAGCTCACATAATCTTTATGCTTATTTTAGTGTAACGCATTCATAATCAATACCATTATCTCAAATTACTGATAGCATGTCGTATCACAAACATTTTTCATCCGTTTGGTTGATAAGTTCCCGATTATCTTGAATTTTATTTCCAAATATAATTTAGATAATGGTTTGTGTTTCATAAGAAAATGGCCAATATAGGAAAAATTAGGAGGTCAATCGAATTTAGAATACGTATAAAATGATCGATATAATTATACATATTCTTTTTTAAGGTTTTTCAAGCCTTCGTATTTTTTTAATAAAAAACTTTTTTTTTTTTCTTTAAAGTCTAATTCAATTCTCCCTTCAAATAATCCTTTTATCTCAACGAAATAATGAGGCTAGTTCCGCGTGAACTCGACAAATTAATACTTAGCCAAGTTGGATTCTTAGCTCAGAGACGTCTCGCTCGTGGTGTAAAATTGAACCACACAGAGGCTACCGCCCTCATAGCTTCACAATTAATCGAATATATGAGAGATGGAACTCATTCTGTGGCTGACCTAATGAACTTGGGAAAACAAATGCTTGGAAGTCGTCATGTTCAACCGGATGTTTTGGAAACGTTACACGAAGTTCAAGTCGAAGGTACTTTCCCGGATGGAACGTATCTGGTAACGGTACACGATCCAATTGCTTCTGAAGATGGTAACTTGGAACTTGCTCTTTATGGGAGCTTCTTACCAATTCCTGATAAATCAAAATTCCCCATTCACAAATCTGAAACGACCAAAGAATCTGCTCCTGGTGCTATTGTAGTTAAACCAGGTAAGATTATATTAAACGAAGGAAGGCATCGGGTAGCTGTCAAGGTTACTAATAGCGGTGATAGACCTATTCAGGTATGCCATTTTAGATATTTCGATAATTAGAGCGCTTACCATTTGAATTCATATATTTATAATTCAATCATTATTTAGGTTGGCTCGCATTATCATTTCATCGAGACGAATCCTGCACTTTCATTTGATAGACATTTAGCTTATGGTAAGAGACTTGATATTACCTCTGGATCCGCTATACGATTCGAACCCGGTGACACAAAAACCGTAACTCTTGTTGATATCGGTGGAAAGAAATATATTTCTGGTGGAAATGATCTTGCATGCGGTGTTGTTGATCCCTCTAAACTTGATTCTTTCGTTGAAGCTCTTATCAATAAAGGCTTTTCACACAGTCCACAAGATGATAAATCCTTATCATGTGATCCTTATTCCATTGATCGAGCTGCTTATGCCGATATTTTTGGTCCAACCGTTGGTGATCGATTGAGATTGGGTAATACAAATTTATGGTTAGAAATTGAAAAAGATTACACTATATATGGTGATGAATGCAAATTTGGTGGTGGTAAAGTCTTGAGAGAAGGAATGGGTCAGTCAACTTCTGTATCGGATTCTGAAGCTTTAGATTTGGTTATCACGAATGCTGTTATTGTTGATTGGAGTGGAATTTACAAAGTCTGTAGTTATTATTATAATTTCAGTTTTTATTTTTTACATTTATATAGTTTGCATTAACATGTGATCATTATTTTTTCAACAGGCTGATATTGGTATCAAAAACGGTATTATTGCAGGTATTGGTAAAGCTGGTAATCCTGATGTGATGGATGGCGTAACTCCTGGCATGGTCGTTGGTGCTACTACAGAAGCTCTTGCTGGTGAAGGTCATATTTTCGTTGCTGGTGCTATTGATTGTCATATTCACTTTATTTGTCCGCAAATCATTCCGGAGGTAAGTTTTTCTTGGAATATGGTTTATGTTGTTGCTTTTTTTTCACTAAATTATTATTTATATTATTTTATATTTTATATTTACAGGCGCTTTCATCAGGTATCACAACTTTAATTGGTGGAGGTACTGGTCCAAATACTGGAACAAATGCGACAACCTGTACACCTGGAGCGACACATATCGAAATGATGCTTTCATCCACGGATGATGTTCCAATGAATTTCGGTTTTACTGGCAAAGGCAATGCCTCTGATCCAGTAGCATTAAAAGAACAAATTAAAGCTGGCGTTATGGGTTTGAAATTACATGAAGATTGGGGTACCACACCGAAAGCTATTGATACATGTTTAAGCGTGTGTGATGAGTATGACGTACCGGTAAATAATAATACAAGAAATTTATTAAATTTTCAATTTAACTTTTATTAATTTTCGTACATTTAATTAAATTTTAAAAGGTAAATATCCACACTGATACCCTCAACGAATCAGGATTTGTTGAACAGTCTATTGCTGCCTTTAAAAATCGTACTATTCATGCTTACCATTCCGAAGGCGCGGGAGGTGGTCATGCTCCTGATATTATTCGTGTTTGTGGAGAACCTAATGTTATTCCATCTTCAACAAATCCTACGCGTCCTTATACTGCAAATACGCTTGATGAACATGTTGACATGTTGATGGTTTGTCATCATTTAGACAGGAACATTTCTGAAGATATTGCATTTGCTGAATCTCGCATTAGAGCTGAAACTATTGCAGCGGAAGATATATTGCATGATATGGGTGCGATCAGTATTATTAGTTCTGACTCTCAAGCTATGGGCAGAGTAGGTGAAGTTGTGCTTAGAACCTGGAAAACTGCCCATAAAATGAAATTACAAAGAGGAAGACTAGGCACCGATGAGGATGGTCCAGCTGATAATTTCAGGATAAAGCGTTATGTTGCGAAATATACCATTAATCCGTACGTTATTAGTTATTTTATAATTTATTCTTGTATGGTAATATTAAAATAATCAAATTTTACATGTATTTTTTCATACATTTTAGAGCAATAACTAACGGCATAAGTCACCTGGTTGGTTCCATTGAAAAAGGAAAAGTCGCCGATCTTGTTATGTACTCTCCGGCCTTCTTTGGTACAAAACCCGAAATTGTAATCAAATCTGGAATAATTGTTTGGTCACAAATGGGTGATGCGAACGCTTCAATTCCAACCACACAACCTGTTATTTCAAGACCAATGTTCGGTGCTTATTCTGGTGCTGCTTCAAAGAATTCTATCGTATTCGTAAGCAGTGCTTCAATATATAGGGTGCAAAAATATGGTCTTAAAAAGAAGATTCAAACTGTAAAGAATTGTAGAAAAATTGGAAAGAAGGATATGAAATTGAACGATTCTTTACCGAAGATTGAGGTTGATCCTGAGACTTACATTGTGAAAGCTGATGGTGTGGTTTTAGAATGTGAACCTGCTAAAGAGTTACCATTAACTCAGACAGTTTATTTATTCTAAAAAAAAAAAAAGCTTATCATTTTATGTTTTTTTATGTAAATATGTTAATTAGCAGTTTTTTTTTAATCCTTGTCACATTTTATGTATGTAGATATTAGATATGTTTAAATAGTAATATATGTAGTTTTTTTTTATTCATAAAATATGTTTGTACAACTTTATTCGGATTAATCAAAGCAACAGAAAAAAAAAACAGTGGTGAATAATATAAACCACAGGAAAAAAAAAAAAAAAAGATTTCTATGTTAAAAGAAAAAATTAAGTCTATTATGTTAAATTATATGAATAATATATCAGAATAAATTAAAATACAAACTTCAATTTCAAAATTATTTTGGTTTTTTAAAGCATAAAAACTGTAAGTTAGTGTTTTTGCGACTTTCAACTAATAATTGTTTTACACTACTTAATTCTGAATCTAAACTGCCAGATGCTTGTTTAGTATCGTATAATTGTTCAATGGTGGTGTATATAAGTTGTAACGTTCCTTGAGCTTCTTTGCTTACATATTGTGATAGTGTTTGGTGCATAAACTCAATTTCAAGGGTAGCCTACAAAAAAAAAAAAAATCTCAAATTTTTAATCACAGTTAAAGTAATATGAACTAACAAGTGTTAATAGACATTACCTGTAGCATACCACCCATACCAAATTTCTCTACTTTTTGAAATGCTTCAAGGCAATCTCGTGCCATATTCTCTAACAGCGCTGTTAATGTACGATTAACGAGGGGCTTGGCAATATCACTAACTTGAGCATGAACTATGACAAGTGACAATAGAGCCTCGTATACAAAGGAATGTACCTCTGAATAAAATTTGTAATAGCTCTTTTATTAACCTAAAATATACATTGATTGATAAATAATTAATTGTTTACCTGTAGGTTTTGATATGTTATACCAATCAACGTCTCCTGATAATATACCGTTAACAACTATATCTCGAATTATCTGCGTTTTCCGTTTTAAGTAATCATCAAATAATATTCCATCCAGCTGATTTATAACATCATTAAGTGTCTGAAATTGAATAATTATTAATTTGTATAGTTATAAAATTATAATAGATTACATTAAAAATAGTTTTGAATTAAAGCATGAAATGGTCAAACTTTCAATAAATTCATACCTGCGTATCATCGGAAAGACTACATTTATATGCTGTCTCAAATTGAGATACAATTCTGGGTATCATGAATTGTTTTAGATTCGAAAGATTACTAATAGTAAGTAAAATCCTTGAATCCTATTAAATATAAAAACAAAAGTCGTTAGCAAATTTAATCAAATAACCAACTTTAACATATGCGTAATATATTTATAAAATATAATATTATTTACTATTTGTTTCGGATCAATCCTCAACTTCTGAATCATGTCTGTTGGTTCTTTGTTTTCGGTTGACTCAAGTGGCGTATAATCAGAAAACACTAAATGCACTAAACCGTCTAAATAAGCATACAAAGAGTCAAGGAATGCACCTTTAATCTTTTGTAAAAACGCATCGGAAATTCTAGACGATTTCTTAAAATAGTATAGCAATTATATTATGCTGATTAGATAGATGCAACCAGATTAATTATGTCGAAGCAACATAAACAATTTCACATACGTTATCATCATCGTCCGAAACGTAACCCAAGCTTGCTATTTTGTATGCGCTACGAGAATTATATTTGTGAAATATATGAAAGTTTCTCAAAAAATTAGTAATTTCGCGATTATCTTGATCAAGAGACCAATCTTCAAGCGTGAAGAAGATCTTAGCATCTGCAAATAAATATAAAGATGTATTATCAATTTTTGAGTTGCAAAATATGAACAGACTAGAAAGATGCGTCTATTTATACCAAAGTTCCATGCTACACATATTATTTCTACAAATTTCCATCTAGTATGTTCCATTAATATTTGTAATGCATTGGATACATCCGATGCCATATTAATTGAATGAATATCATTCACACATTCACTCATTCCATTAAGGATCTTCGTCAAAAAATAACAAGTGGTAACAGAATCAGATTGTACCGGAATGAATGACGAGGTCGGGCTATCACTAGTATAATCACCAGATAGTGGCGGAAGAGAAAAGAACTCTGATAACAATGATGCGTAAAGATCAATTACACCTTTAGCCATATTTTGGCATTGTTCTACTTTTCTGAGATCCATGGCTTGACGTCTGCGTCTGTTAGCACTAAGAATTGCTGGACTCTACAACCCAAAAATAAAGTTTTCAATTACCAAAAAATAAAACAATATTTATGGAAATATATATATTTTTTTTTTACCTTTTGAAATTTTCCTTCCATAAAAGATTTGCTTAACTTCCAAAAATCAGGTAGACATCTCAAAAGTAAATCCGATAATGATTTTACAACATCCAAAGTAGCTTTCCATATTTGTACATCCATATCCTTACCAGCTATATTTAATAATAGAAAACATATAAGTCTAAGTTATAATTTACAAAGTATAGCCAACCAACTCCTCACCTATCAAGGAATCATAGTCCCTTATATTAATAGCCTTTATTGCATTTTTAAGGCGTATTGCAACTTCTTTGGTATCATTAGAAAAAGGCGGCAGGGACTTTTTCAATGCTAATTGATTAAATGAATAATCACAAACAATTCATAAATATCAAAAACTAAAACAATGTGACGAGTTAATTTACCAAATTATTGACCTTGAATCTTATTCAGTTGCTCTTGGTATGATTCTTTTAAAAGATCAATTATGAATTTGTATTGACTATCAAGATAATGCCATATTGGATCTTCGGGTGTATCAAGTTCAAGAAGTACGCTATAATTGAGATAATCAAATATTTTATATATGATAGTCTCATATATAAAGAATGTATTGTTTAAATTAGTCACTTACTTAATAGTCCTCTCTTGCTCTTCCATCGATCTCCATGATTCTGTCAACTGTTTGAAGAGTTGCTCCCTCATCTCTTCCATTATTTTCTCGACCTCGGCCCAAACTTTATCAAAAACCTTCCGATATTGCGCTGAAAGTGCAGTATCATCAACTTCTCTTTCTGTTGTAGGATTACTTGATCCATTGTTTTCTGACGCGTCCAATGACATTGTCGATTCGAGAACAACTTTTCCTTTTTTATAATCTCTAATTATTACATCATACTTTTGCTATAAATAAATAAATATATAGATTTGAGAGAGATTAATAGCACATAAAATTACAATATAGTATATTACATGTTATACCTGTTTAATGGATTCCATGAGACTACTAGGCAAATTGAAAAAATATTTGTACTTTTCCAAAACGCTCAATGTGCTACGTATTTTTTCTGCCTTATTCCTATTTACCAAAACCGGTCCAAAGACTTGTTCAGCTCTGTTTATCGCCTCTGAATTATCATAATTGAATCATATCAATTGAAAAAGGCGACTGAAAAATTTTTAACGATAGTGTTTTTGAGGATACCATACCAGATAGCGCATTATCTAATCCTCTTATTCCATAATCATTATCGACATTCAAACACTGTGTTTTCATTTCACCATATACAGTATCGATTGTATTTTTTGCACTAACAAATCGATCAAAATTATCTTGAACTAAATTTCGAAGTGCTTCAGATTTCTGATCCAATGTGTACCGTAAAAGATCAGCACCTTTCAATAAATCATTGTACGATGTATCTTTGTGAACTTTTCGCAGAAAATACTTGGGGTTGAAAGATTTTGTGCCGACCAGTAATTGTGATTCTGTCAAGTAAATTCGACAATAAGATTATATACAAAAATTATAATAAATATTCATGATGATATTTACTTTCTTGCATCTCCTCAAGAACATCCTGAGTAGAACGTTTTGAAGGTGATATATCTTGCCTATTTAGTTTATTATCTCAATTTATTGCTTCTAAATATATTTATAAAAATCGACAGTATTAAAACTAAATTACCAAAGCACACTTTTTTTCAGACCAAGAGGGTCATTATCATCCAAACTCCATCTGTCATCTAACACACCTCCACTAACACCGTTACTGGTCTGATTGTTCGGCCCTTCTACATAAGAATATCTAACGGATTTTCGACCATCGTTCTCTCCTACCCAATATTCAGGTTCCAAAGTGTCAAGTCCATAATGTTTCAAAACTTTGAAATTCCGAAATATTCATGAAATGCAATGAGTATTATATAATATTTTTTATAATACATAAGTCGAATACTTAAAGAAATATACTTGCGGCTTCTCCAGAAAACTGTTCGTATATTGATTGTCGGTACATCTTTAAATTCTTTTTAGGCCTCTAGCTTACCAGTCCTTTTCATATCTTGAGATTCTCGTGTAACATGCCGATTTTCGACATTAAATAGATGTATTATTTTCACACAATTCAATACTAACCTTCCAATAATAAAAATGGTATATGAAGGAATTGTTACCTATTTCATTCAGATTATTATTGAATTCTCTAAATTCCTCTGAACTAACGCATACTTGTCATATTTTATTTTAGTCAAAGGAAGAACAAAAAAAGGGTATTGGCTTTTTCATCTACCTAGATAATGCACGAATTTTTATATGTTCGAAGTAAAATTATTAAATATTCTTTTATTTATTACAGAATACTATCAAGCTTTTAAATTATTCGATAATAAAGGTAATGATACTATTCCACCTGAAGCTTTAGGTGACTTGTTACGCGCTTTAGGACAAAATCCTTCGCAAGCAGAAGTTACCGAACTTGCTAAGACAGCCGGAGCCAACAGTGTGTATTATCGTTTATTAAAATTGATATTTATTCCTACATTTGTTTGTTACTTAATTAATGTATTTATTGTATTATATGTAGTCACTTTTGAAAAATTTGTGTCAATTCTTGAACGCCCTGGTGGATTTGCACCAGCTGCCACCTATGAAGAATTTGTTGAAGGATTTCAAGTTCTTGACAAAGACCGAAGTGGATACATATCTGCTGGTGAATTAAGATATGGTTTGTTTTTAAATATCTTTATTATTATTCAGATTTGACATTTCACACTTTTTTGTATTAATGCCTATCTTATTATCGTTTCACGTGACAAAGTGTTAACAAGCCTAGGTGAAAAGCTTAGCGAAGGAGAAGTTGATGAGTTAATGAAAACAGTCGAAGTTGATAAGAATGGTAACATTAAATATGAAGGTAAGTTATTATTAAATACAATAACATAATCTCAAATTTAAAATTTTCTGTAATTTAACACGTTATTATCATATAACTTTAGAATTCATAAAGCAAATTATGTCCACTTAAGATTTTGTAAACATAGCTAAAACTTACGTATTTACGTATTTTGTATTAGTAGCGAACAGGATTTTTGGTTAATTAATCTACTGTGTTATACTATATAATTGTAAACTTAAACTATTCCCGATAATTATTTCAGGGAACATTAAAATACAATATAAAGCAATTTGTATTTAATAAATATATAGATTATAAGATTTTGGGTAATTATATATTGAAGAATTGCGCATCTATAAATAATTTAACAATATTCCTGCTTAATTTCATCAAGTCTACGATAATTTACACTAGTAAAGTGTATCGGTATAGTAAATATGAAATACATATATGGGCACGTCTTACCTTACCTGTGCAAGTCTACGTAGTGCAGGTGATATAGTGACGATCATTAATCAAATTTTTCTATAATGCATGAATTCAAACGTAGCGTAGCGTCTATACAAATTGCAAACCCACACAAATAATTATATTTATCAAGTTTATTTTAATGTGCTCTTTAAAGCAACTGCGCTTTTTTTTTTATTGTCAGCATAGCGGAGGACTCAAAGTAGTACCAAAATTCTCGTTTTTGATGCATTTTAATAAAAATATCAAACGAAACTTTAAAATTTTTATGCAACGGCGACAGGCAGAAAAATCAAAGTTACGTTTTGATAATTTCGTTAGAAATTTATCAAAAACGAATATTTTGGCCCAATTTTGAGTCCTCTGCTACGCTCCAGACAATGGAAATAAAAAAAATGTCGTTGCTTTAAAGAACGCATTAATGCTCGTTAAAATATAATTTTTATTTGTGTGGGCTTGCTGGTTCAAGAATTATTGCAATTTGAATTTACTATATGCTATCTACGCTATCGATAATTCATGCAGTATTACGTATAGAAAAATTTGATTAATCATCGTTCATTTAACATAACAATCCCTTTTATAATTCACAAAAAACTTTTTTTATAGGAATATTATTTTTTTACTATGAATTCATTACAGCATTATAAACAGGTTGTATATGTACTCTTGAAATTAAGTCCAACGTTAGTAAACAACATTAAGCAACAATAAAAACCAGCTACAAAAGTTCTTTTTTAAATGATTTGATGGAATCACCTTTTCAGTATAAATCTTTGTACCTAGACATGTTCAACATTTTGGTCTAAGAATATTCGAGTATGCTTACACTTTACAAAATTTAAAAAGTGATTTGTAAATCATGTGCTGCTTAATAAATTAATAAATTGTAATCATTCATTTTTGTGATATCCCTGGCTAAATTATAGTTTATTTATTAAGCAAATCATATACAAATTGCATTATTTCAAACTCTAAAAATTAAAACTAATCTAATCTAATCAGATTCCAAACAAATTATTTGTGACTGTCTAAATGCTGCCATTAACGCTTTATCGAGCTGGTTTTTCTCAGATTGCGTTGCAATATACTTCTCAATGTCGAATTCTAACCTTTGTAGCTCGTGATAAACTCTTATTAACGCTATTAATCTATTCGTCACATCTTCTTGACTCTTTTGCAGTTTATCAAATATCATCATAAAGTGATTAATCATCGGTTTATTAGGATTAGGCGTGTCACTGCCACTTACTGAAGCCACATCTGTCGCTTTCCCCTTTGATTGTAAACCAATCTGTTGCAATTCACCGCTTGCATTAGTCAATTCCCTCATATTAGTTTGACTAGGAACTATAACATTATTTTGTTGAATATTAACATTAAGATTAATATTAGTAGAATTAATGTTATTAATTGTTGTAGTTTGATATTTCATCATATTAGTGTTCTTAATGTATGCCTGATTAATATTTGAATTGTTAGTGTAATAAGATTCAGGTAAATTTATATTTGTTCCTTGAGGAAATTGTAAATGCGCGGTAGTCATATCGTATGTATTTTGTTGTGATGCACCAGCACCAACAGCAACAAGATGAGGTTGAACACTTTGAACTATGACCGGGCCACTAGAATTAACAGGGCTATTATTCATTAATGAGCTGGTCGGCTGAATTTCCACTGGATAACCACTGTATCCTTGTCGACGCATCTGCATTTGACGGTAATACTGCTGCATCCGCATCTGTGCATAGTATTGTTGCTGTCGTTGCACGTTTAACAATGTCGGGGATTCCGAACTCTTCTGATTATAAGCTGGTGCGATATAACGTGGGTTAGGTTGGACAATGGTCCTTTCCTCTGAAACGGGTGTTAATTGATTTTGTTGAACGTTGATAATTTCGTCTGATGAGTATGATAATGATTGTCTAGTAGAAGAGTTACCACTCTCTGAAACAGTCGTTATTTGATGTCCATTTTCATTAACTTTCACTGGAGTTAGGAGGTTCGCTTTTTTATTTTTTCCAGGTTTTAATTTAGCATCTTCGGCCAGGCCCAGATCTTCCTCGTCTTCTAGTTCATCCGAGCTAGATTCAGATGATGTTTCTATGCGTTCTGATGGCTCAAAGTCTAGGTCAGTGGTAGTGATCTGTTTCTTTTTCTGTTTTTTCGACGAGGATGAATAATCTCCTTCGTAATAGTTCTTATAATAACAAGATGTATCAGTTAGTAACTACACAAGTAAACTATAAAAATCAAGACATTATTTTACTTACGACTTTATTTCGTTTTCTTGCCCCACGACCTTCAATAGGTACTACAGTCGACGACTTGGCGACGTGTGCTAAAATCTTATCCCAGAAGTCGTTCGATGATTTAGACTCTCTGTCCCGATCTCCAGTCTTGATATCATCGACTATGACCTGGTTTTCGGTGTCCCATACACGCGCGGAAGCAAATCCAGTCAAATTTTTGGAATCAGTTTTCTTCTCAGCAGCCTTCATCTGAGAGCGGTCTAACAACTTTTCAATTGTTTCGTCCGTATAAATTCCAATTGGTTTTTCATTAGCATCTTCGCTAAATAACGCCTTTACTCCACAACGAATTATGTCATCGACTTCTTCGACGTCAAGAATTTCATCATCCATCTTTTCGACAACAAGCTCATTTTTGGCGAGTTTTATTTTGCCTTTTTCTACTATACGCTCTTCTACTGAAAATTGGGTAATGAATCGAAATACTTTTACAGGTTTATATTGACCGATTCGATGTACACGACTCAAAGCTTGTATATCTTGATGCGGATTAAAATCAGGATCGAATATAAACACAGTGTCTGCTGCCATTAAATTCAATCCAACGCCACCGGCGCGAGTTGATAACAAGAATATAAAAATATTTTTGTCAGGTGCTTGAAAAGCAGAAATATTCTCTTGTCGTACTTCGTTTGACGTTGATCCATCCTATTTACGGAAAAATTAAATATCATATAATTCTTTATATACATAATACTGTATGTCAATATCACTACTCACAAGTTTCACGTACGAATATCCTTCATCTTCACAAAATTCTTCTAATATTGATAACATTTCCACAAATTGGGAGAAGATGAGCACCCGGTGTTTGGTATCATGTAATTTTCTTAGCATATCTCGCAACATAATGAGCTTTCCACTTGATTCTACCAGCATTTTTCGTCTTTCTGAGTCATACTTTTCAGGGTCTTCGCGAATATCTACCTCGCGATTAATAAGATATGGATGACAAACTATCTGTCGTAGACCCATCAATATGTTAGAAAATCCTGTCGATTTGCGCGCTCTTGTGACCTCCCGTAAAAACTCTGCATTTTTTTCAAAAGTCTCTTTGTAAATCTTCTTTTGTATGGCCGTCATACTAACACGAACTATTACATCGTCCTATGGTCAAAGCAATACAATATTAAACGTATCAAAACAACGGATATCACAAAATAAAGACTTTCAATATCGATATAAGTTACAAAATTACCATTGGAGGAAGCTCTATATTGACCTGGCTCTTAGTACGTCTCAAAAAGTAATTTTTCAACAACTTATGCAATGCGGGCAACTGTTCAAGAGAGGGTAGTCCTTGATATTGCTCTGCTAATTCCTTTGGATTTTTAAATGCCTCGTGACCCAAGAAGTGAAGTAAATTAAAGAGTTCATCTATACTATTCATCAACGGTGTACCTTCAAATTTAATTGGGAAAAGAATAAAATGACATTATTACATAACCATTTATTATTCAAAGTAAAAACCAATTAACTCAGGATTATGATGATTAATAGTTAATTCTACCTGTCAACAGAATTTTATAAAATACATTTTTCAAAGTTGAATTTAATTGCCTAAAGACCTTTCTTTCGTCACCGCCTTTTAAGCTGTGTGCTTCATCAACAACCATTACTTCCCACATACGAACTTTTGAAAGGACTCTAGAACGAAAAAGAACGGTTTCTGGAGTGGTTATTAGCACATGACACTTCAACGAAGAATCGTCAGGAAACATTTCGTATTTTTCAACAATCTCACAAGACTCTTTATCTCCATGAAACTCTACTACGACTAAATTAGGCGCCCATCTCTTAAATTCGCGAGACCAGCCCGCTGTCGTAGATTTTGGTGCAACGACAATAAACGGGTAACAATGACGATCCTTGAATAGTATATTAAGAAACACAATGATTTGAATTGTTTTTCCTATTATTTATTGAAAAAATATGTGATATTGTATAAATTTATAGCTGATATAATAACGCGAATACAAACTATAATCTTACCTAGCCCCATTTCGTCTGCAAGAACACAAGAAGTCTCTAGGCTCCAATTGTGTAATAACCAACTATAAATGTATTAATTATTATTTAATGATTTGATCAATAAATCAAAACATAAACAAAGAAAAAAGACATGCTTTATGCCATCCAATTGGTAATCCATTAATTTGTTCTGATATTTTGGATTATTCGACAACCATGAAGGTTGTTTCTTTATTTCCTGAAATGATCTATCTACAAATCGATCCATTACGTCAATTTTGTAAGCTTTGCGGCGAATTTTTAACGCTTTAGCAAACTTTTTTCCATCCAAATCAGATATGTCTTCCCATGTAGCTATAGTAAAGGAAAGGTATTAATAAGATAAGCATTACAAAATAAAGTTGGCATTAAATGCATAAAGAAAAAGAACACACATTCAATATATCTGAGGCCTTTCCATTTTATAAACGCCCTTTTCATTGTTTCTACGCCCGCTCCACTCTTTCTGGAGGACAATTTCTCTCGCAGAGTTTTATTGTTGGAATATTCTACGTCAAGAACACGATGTATCTTTAGCCACTCACGTGGAATAACTTCCTCTTCACTTAATGGCACCGGTCTTGTTTTCACGAAATAACGATATTTTAGAACCGAAACGTTCATTAACCAATACCCAGGAACCCATTCCACTTTACGATAAGATCGATCTTTGAATTTAACAAGTACTTCAATTTCAGACGCCTTCATTAAAGTGTTTGACTCATCCAATATAGATGACTCTCCAGATTTTTCCGAAATAAATCTATATGTTAAAATTTTATCGATTTCCCAGCTCCAACGATCACATAAATGGCAATTCCATCTCTCACGATAAAGTTCAATTGTAAGCTCGGGTGAATCATCTTCGTTTAATGCAGGAAGACAACGTTCATGCATAGTAAGTGAACAACGATTACACCGAAATAACAAATTTGGATAAGGATCTGATGTCGAACTGGAAGACGACATCGCATCCTCTTCGTTATTGTCCATATCTTTGGGTTGCTGTTCATCGCTATTCACCTCTTTATCAGACTGTTGAATTTCATTTACCCCATCTCCTTTATTTACACTCAATTCATCGGATTGTTGCTGTTCACTCTTATTAAGCTGTTGATTCTCGTCTTCCGAGCTTTTATGGCAGATAATACACATAGCATTGTTTTCAATACAATACTTACATTCAACAATGCTATTCACAACTGCAGGTCTCAATTGATAACATTGTCTATGATATGTAACTGAACATTTTCCACAATATACAAAAGTCCCTTTGGATTTATTGTCGCCACATTTATTACACCACCATATATGCTTTTCAATGAATTCTGGATCATCCTTTCGTAGTATTTGATATGAAGGAATTGGGTCCGAAATTTGGACATACTGTACTTCAACTTCTGATTCCGTTACTGAAACTTTTGGAACGTGCTCATCAGATGCATCCGGAGTTTCTGTTATTGTTTCGTTATCAGACTCATCCGAAGATACATTATAATGGTTTTTCTTTATATTACTTCGCCCTCCTTGATCAGACGATTCATTTGATTCAGAAGGCTCTGATTCATCATTGTCGTCACTATTAGACGACCCTTCATAGTAACCAGCATCCCTGACATTTAAATTCGTTCGCAAAGATCGCCTTTTTTGCTCAGATGAATCGCCGTATGTATTGGCTCGACGAGAAATTTTTCGTCTATTACTTATTATTCGTTTTGAAGGTTTAATCCGTTTTTTCTCTATCTCATCATCAGAAAATTCCTTTGCTTTCCTTTTTGAATTTCCATTATTATCATCAAAACGGCTTGAATAATACTTCTCATCAGAATAGTTAATTCGTGGCATCCTTCTTTTTGAACGCGTAGTAATCTGAAAGTCCAGATCTGAACTGTCGTCGTCGTCGTCGTCGTCGTCTTTATCTTCATCTTCGTCTTTATCTTCGTCTTTGCCTTCCTCTTCCTTTTCCTTTTCCTTTTCCTCCTCTTCTTCATTATTCGATATTTCATCTTTCTCTGCTGGTTCATGTTCTGATATTTCATCATCTTCTGTGTCAGTGCAACTTTCTTCAGTTTCAAGCTCACTTTCTGGATTTGGTTTAAGCTCTTCGGCTTCCTACAATTTCAACGATATTTAGAAGTTCGTTAATAATTATATAAGCGAATTAATTACTAGCTATATATTCACTAACCTCTGAGATTTGATCTTCGTCAGAAGAATTTGTCAGAATAAAAATTTTTCTCCTAGTCATCCTGGTCACTTTTGAAGTAGGTTTTTTTCCATCTCGTTGTGACGCTCGTAGGATATCCCTTTTTCCACCTCGTTTCGATCTTGTAAGCATTACCAAATCTTTTTTAGAACTATTCAATATAAATTAGATTTGGGTTACTCGAAAAATATATACCGCAACGTAAAAATGTGTAAAAATATCAAGATAGTCGTTTGACTTACGATAATGAACATAAATAGTTACTAGAAACTGTAATATTTATATTTAATTCAAAAAAAATCTATTTAAAATTTAGCATACCTCTTGAAAAATATAAGAGCCTTTCTTCGCCAATCTTGAAGAAAAAAGATTTAAAAGTTTTTAATCGGCTACAGTAGATGTAACGCCATCAAAAGTCAAGCCACTCGGACCAGTTACGCGTGACGACAAATCATAGCAGTGAAATTCTTTGTAGCTCCAAACTTACCTGTTGGAATCACGGTAAGGAAATAACTAAAGTTCTTAATGATGATCAACTTATATTTACACGCTGCTACGTATGTGTAACCATTTGTCACATGACAGGCAAAAACAAAAAACTTTACACGTAAGCAATAGTCATTTCAATAAGTAATAATACGTAATGATTGTATGTAAAGTTAGTATACGCAATTTTAATTTGTTAGCCAAGAATGCAGGAAAAAGTGGTCTTTTCAGTTCCACAAAAGCGCGTCTCATTTCTTCGGTATTAATGTTATTGGATATATATTGGCTTGTATTACATTGTTGCATGTAACAATGTGATTCGCTCTTTGTTTAATATACAATTGTGTTGAAATAATTACAATTTTGTTAATTGTGTTTCAAAATTATTGTAATAATAAAAAAATTAATTGTTTTAAAACTTTGTTTAATTTAGAATATTGTTAACTTAAATAGGGTAAGCTAATAAAATTAAACAAATTTTATAATAAAAATTTTTTATAACTTTTAAACAATATTACAAAGTTGATTTTAGAATAGTGTAAAAGTAGTGTAGTACAAATTTTATATGGTGCTGGAAGTCTATACTCAACAGTTACACGAAGTGTTTCAATTTTTGAAATATAGCTAGCTTACAATAAAAAGTTTTTTATACTAAGCAAACTTTTTTTGAATTTTTAATAAAGATTATATTTAAAGTAAGTTATTTTGGTTTAATATGTTAGTAGTAAATTATTTAAATTGGGTTGGTAAATTGCAAGTTATTGGCATTTTCTTTTTTACAACTATATAATTTTTATATATTGCCAAAAACTTTTAGCATTTCAACATTATATAAAAGTAATCATAATTTTTTGTTAATTTTTACTATAAAATTTATACTCTTTAACTGTGATTTACTATTTAAATTTTATTTATTGCTAGTGTAATATAGCATAGCAGATATTTGATTTTATTGGCTTAAAGATCATTGGGTTATACAATATAAAAAAAATTTAAAGTAACCCTTACTATGAAAGACCATATCATCAATTGAAAATCATAGTTTCACATAATAAAAAATTTTTAAAATATATTATAGTGTTCTTTAACCTCTTACATGTCTTTTAGAAAAAAAGATTAGTATAAATCATTATTCTAAAAACTTTACTTAGAAAGCAAATTTAGGCAAGTAATATGATAATATGATATATAATAAATAGGTATTTAACTTTTTTTTTGTTTTTAAACTCAATACCTTGATTTAAAGCAACTAATGATATGGAAATACAGTATTTACAGTATATTCAGAACATTCTACTTGTTCTTTATTTTGTACTGCTTAATTTATTATTATTAAAGTGTAATAACCTTATTTATTGTGATTTATGAAATAACCAAGAACCTAAAAGATGATAACTACAGGATGGTTATAGAATATGCAAAGCAGAGAAGTCTCAAAAATTTGTTAGATAGTAAATATAATAAATTAAATTGAACTTTTAAAGTAGCTAATTTATATTACATAAAGCCAATTTAGTATATATTTTTATTCTAGCAATATTTTTTTTTTTTTTCCTTTGATAACTGCATATTAAAATTTTATTAAATGTATAATGCTTAATACAAGACCAAGCTATTTAACAAGATATTAGACTAAAAGCTAGCTATCTCTTAAAGATGCCCAATCTTAGTTATCACACTAATATTGGCCACTATATCCTATATATGATGCGGCGCATTTAAAGATATAATCTAGCCGGGGCTTAGCTTCCACCTCAGGATCTCTTTTCCTTTCTAATTTTTCCTTTTTCTCAAGGAGTATAAGGAAAAAGGATAAAAAGTTTAAACCAAAAAACAAATATGAAAACAACTAAAAAAAAAAAAATAAACAAAAAAAAAAATAAACAGATTCTGAAAAGAAAAAACATGAAAAGAAAATTAAGACCCTAAAAGTACTATTATAACCCATACAAGGTTAGTAAAAATTATATAAAAAATACAACATTTGTATATCATATTGGCAGATTTAAGAAATCATTATAAAAATCCTCAAATATTTGACAAAGAATAACTTGTAACCTACTGGTCTATTTTGGATGCTTTTACTGCCAAAATGTTTGTCTTGATAAGACGATTCTAAAAAGCCTAATATCATTAAAATCCAATCACTAAATACAAAGAACACTAATGTTTTGTTTACATCAGGTATTATCAGATAGGTTTTGCTAAGTAAAACTTATCCAGTAATACCTGATATAAACAAACTGGTAGCGTTTTTGAGATTTGGTATTAGATTTTAATAATATTAGGCTCTTTAGAATCATCTCATCAAGACAAACATTTTGGCAGTAAAAGTATTCAAAATGAACTAGTAGATTACAAGTTATTCTTTGTCAAATATTTGAGTATTTTCATAATAATTTCACAAATCTGCCAATATGTCTCTCTTGTAAAGGTAAAGCTCTACCTTAATATTAAAATTTATTTTCTGACCTTCTCATCGAATTCGGATAGCTCTGTTGTCCGAGGACCTATATCAAGGCTATCTTTTGCCATAATTAAAGTTCTTGGGCTGAGTTCTATATAATAGCACTATATTTGTCTATAAACAAATATGTGGTTGCAATCTACTAGCCTGTTCAAATTTGGGAAGTAAACAATACTGATCTTTTGGAGAGGATAAGCCAAATCTCTACTTTTTGTTAAAAAATTTTGAAAGAAAAGCAAGGAAGCAAAAAAAAAATAGTAGGCACTACTTGGCCAAAAAAAAGAAATACAGCTTAAAAGAAACCTGTTTTTTACTGTTCCTCAGTTGTTTTACAATAGTTAGCTTCGTCGACAGAAAGCTTGGACTTTTATCACCTCTACTTATCTACCAAAATTTCGTATACAAGAGCACCATCTTCTGCTAGTTATCTTGTATACAAACGCTTTTGGCTTGTATGTCAAATATATAAAGGAGTCCTCCAAAAATAGAAAAAGATTAACCTTTGTAAAAACCACCCTGTTAATATCACCTCACTACAGATTACTACTCTCCAGTATCAAAAAAGGCTTTCCTTTTCATCAAAAAATTTGGTCCAAGTAATTGTCAGAAAAAGTTTCTTGACTAATATATTCTAGCAATATAGTTAATTGTTCTTACATTATTTATATAAGCTAGTGTTACAAGACTCAAATTCTAAAGGAATTTTTGGTGTATTTCTATATATTGTTCCAGAAGTATTATATACAAATGGAAAGAAATATACTCAAAAATCAGTTATTTATTTTTTCGGAATAATTATGTTGAAAGTTTTTACTAAATATCATAATATTTTACACAATAAAGATCTAGCAACATGTATTTGTCTTGATTATAAGCCTAAAATTAAATGCAAAACTTCTTAATTACTTTTGGATCTGATAAATAAGTGTTTAGACGCAGAACCTTGAGACAGACCAACTGCTAAAGAATCAGTTAATATATATGGTTTGAAAGATAAAGAAACTAAATTATATAAGAATATTAAAAAATATTAAAGACTTTGAAAAAATTTTTTCAGGTCAAATCAACATGATTTAAATATTAAACACATCTGCAAACTATTTATACAAGTTAATTTTTGAATATTTTTCTAAACTAGATAATAACAAATATTTTTTAAAGTTAGTAATATGTTATTAATTGTAATAATTTTTAAAAGCTGATTTAGTACACAAAGATTTTCATTCTGGCAAGCTAGTATTACAAAACTTAAATTACAAAAGATTTTTTGGTGTATTTCCATATATTCTCTAGAAGTATTATTGTCCAAAGCAAAGCAAAGGACTTATATTTCTATGCTCTTTAATGACCAAAATTCTGTTTTTGATAAAAATATATTAAAATTATCAAAAACATAGTTTGTGTATTTTCCGTCTGTAACGCCACGTCTCTATATTTGTAACCCTGTATAACAATAACAAGAATCTTTAAAAATTTACGCATCAATATACCTTTTGATTGGCTAAACTTAAATTTAACTTTTAGTATTGTGTGTCTAAGCTATTATTATCTAAAGTTAATTGTGTAATTGACATTTTTAAATCTTCTTACCTTCATTCGTTATACAGTAAAACCTCTATGAGTGCACACACTTGGATCCAAGCTTTAACAGTGTGCACTTAGAGATCAATAAGAAAAAGTGCATTTAAAAGTGTATTTAAAAGTGCATTTATAAATATATGTCTCATCTTCCTAATACTACACTCTTTCCGATAATCATCTGAACCATATTTTTCTGAAAAACTTTTTGACTAAAAAACAGTAACGTACTGCAAAAAAAAAGTAAAACGTGGGAAA
>CAJVPY010000182.1:0-32418 GCA_910591965.1 Dentiscutata erythropus | reverse complement strand
ATTTCGAAATTTCGATTTTTTAAAAAATGGCATATTTGACTCAAAATAACGCCCATGCGCGTCTCAAAATAACGCGCCCCTCCATATGTACCAGATTAGTATTCAAGAAAGTAGTTGAAATTTTTTACAAAATTAGCATGATTCGAATTATCGCGCATGCGCGTCCTGAAATAACGCGCAGGGGCTCAAAATAACGCGCCCCTACGCGTTATTACGCGCCTATACGGTATTCCGATTTAAGCATGGACATTGACGTGTTAACTACTAGTATTATATAATGCTATATAAAATAAATAAAACAATTTGCTTAATTTGTTACAATTTGTAACAAAAATCCAATGAAATTTATAAAAATGATGCTGTAAATTCTCTTGCGATAATATGGAAGCACAGCTTAATAAACAAAATAGAGTATTTATAAATAAATAACAAATTTGTGATCTTATTCATATTAAGATTCCCAAACATGATCGAATACATAGTGATCGTATAACACTTCCATGCAAGATTCTCAAAATTTTATAACAAAATATGTTTCGAATCGGATATAAGCCAGGTGTTCTTGAAATCGTAGAGCTCTTACCTGGGTCAGAAAATACTGACCCCGGATGGGCCAGGGTATTGACCCGGGTTATAACCCAGGTCAACAGGTCAAACAGAAACCCACAAAAGTTTTTGAAGTTAATCCTTAAAGGTTGATGTAACGACTCTTTTAGGGTGACTGGCATGCCAGGTCATGGCATTATTAATAAAATTGAATTTGAACTTATTAGGACTAATTTGATTGCAGACGATTTTTGCCGATCATTTATATGAACTTTCGAATTCCTACTACTTCTGAATTAGTGCGTCTACGCAGGTGAAACTATGATTTTTGGGCTTCTCTTGGCCTGCTCAATAGCGCTACAGAGCTGTTTTCCCATTTTTATTAATATTAACTATGTTTTTGTAGTCAATTTTGCCTTAAAATATGTAAAATTAAAAAATTATTCTGTAGTGTTATAGAGCATTTAAAGAGGAATCCAAAAATTGTATTTTTATCTGCGTAAGCTATTGGTTCAAAAGTAGTAGGAGTTCGAAGTTCGAATATTTTTCTATTTAATTTCGGAAATTGATCGCGATGTAGGTAGTCCCACAAAAACTTCTTCACCCCTGTAATTTTGACCAATCAAAATTTAAGATCAGGTGTAACGTGATCGTCAAAGCAAACGTGTTTTGTTTTCTAAGTAAAAAGTTGCGTATAAAACTAAAGCCGCGTTATAGTTAGGGTTAGGGTGAGAACAGTGCAGGATTAGGGTTATTTTATTAGTAAAATTTCACGAGGAACATTTTTAATTAGGCCGCAGAAAGTGGTTTCCTAATTAAAATTTTGTTTTTTTTTGTAAAAAAGTGGGTTCGCTTCGATTTTTACGTTACACCTGATCCTGAAATTCGATTGGCCAATATTACAGGGGTGAAGAATTTTTTGTGGGACAACTAGGGGCTTTGTATATCGCACAATATGGCATGCCCGTGCCACTTGTGATTCGAGTTCGTTCATTTTCTACTTCGGGAAATTCAAAAAAGCTGACCCGCACGGGTCAGACGACCCGGTAAGAGCTTTACTATTTAAGTAAATTATAATGTCTTTTACCCATATAGTAAATTGCGTAATTAGCATTTTAGTAGGTTTTTGTCTATTTTTGAACTCTGAGAGCAATTTTCAACTCGTGACCTGTATGAGTCAACCGACCCGGGTAATAACTCTAGTGTATTTTGGTTTTCAAAACCCATCTAGTTTCGCAGATGATTTGGCCCAAAACTCATCTAGTTTCGGCTGAATGATCTACAAAACTAGATGGGTTTTGGAGCCAAATTAGCCATTGATCAGATAACGAAATTTTTAATCTGGTGACACTGGGGGGGGTCTCATTAACTTAATATATATACATTCACCAAATTTATTAATTATGGAATTAGCTTTTACAGCAATTAAATTCACACAGGCTTTCACTCTGCAGCACCATATTTCCAGAAAGATTATTCACAAAGGGTTCTAGAATTACGGTATTGTAGCATTGCGGTATTATGGCATTAGGCATTAAGGCACCAACCTATTATGGAAACCATATCTACAGTATATATATTGTAATTGATTTTACCAAACAATTCAAAAATTTCACCGTAAACTATATCTACCCATATGCTAACCTGTACTAATTTATCTAACTATTAATATTTTGACATTATTTTCGTCACGTTTCGGTAGCATAATTCATCCCACGTCGCTAGACTGGTGAAATTAAATAGTGCATGAAATAATTTCATCACTATTGGTACTATTGGTGAAATTAATGTTGAATTGGTGAATTAATTTACCAGCATCTCTATCTTAGCTTAACAGGTAGACTAGTATGGAGAAACAATCTAAGATCATGTTACTGACAACTCCTTCAAATGTTATATTCGATCAGTTCATATGTACAGTACGTACAGTAAATACATATGATCATGCTTACTAGTCTGCTCTCACAAAGCCTGCCAATTTAATTAATCGCCCAATAAATTCCATTACGTACCAAAATGACGAAAATATGGAAATATTATACTGTATGTTTCATTAGGCGGAAATTTGTAACAAGAATGTCTTCATTGGCGTGCTCGGAATGTTGATATGGAATGGTATATATTAATGAATGTGTTACTGAAATTAAAGCAATTATGTATTGTATATTGGATGTAACCGATTTTGATCCATGTAATGTATGCAAAAATTTGACAATGTTTATTTCTACGTAGTTCTTTCCGAGTTAACTTTTATGGAAATGCCTATGATATAATTACCTTGCCTCGGCGCCTAATAATCGGAAAATAAGCTAACCTTTATTTACCACAGTTATTGGCGCTGAACAGTAAATAACAATAATAGTATAGTCTACTTTCGTAAATTCAAAATCGGAAGTTATCTGCTTTTTTGAAAGGTACAATCAGGTGATGTTTATAAAAAATTACGATGGCGATCGAATGGTTGCAGTAATGCAGAATACAAAAAACGGCGTTCGTTTTAAATTAATTATTTGGTGATAAAATGATACGTAAAATGATAATAATATAGGACCTAGTTTTAGTCTTTCTCTACTATAGATGGGAAATTTATCGGTTAAAATTCTGCAATAGAGTTGTTAATCGTACTATTTAATAAGTCGAACAAGCAGATTAACATCTTATCTGCAGGTCACTGCAGAACTTCACTATCGATAACATCTCTTATGCATGTTGAGTAGGGTTGTTGGTGCAGGTGGCGTCGCCACTGGTGCAATGCTTTAAATTTATATGATAACTTAATGGTGCAGCAGTGGTGCACCACTTGCACCAGCAACCCTAATGTTGAGATTCTGTATTTAATGAATTCACTGAAGTTGCAGAATTTGCAGAATCCGCAAATAAATGTGTTTCTATTGTTGCCGAAATAATACTTGACGATCTCTTTAATAAAAATTCCTCATAATGCTATGATGCTGGCCAATTTGGCTGCAAAAATCTGCAAGATTATGTGCGGATGGGAATTGCATTATTCTGGACACCCTATTCTGAATACAGTATAATTGTAATAACATCTAGTATCAATAGCCTCAATATAACTCAATATAACGAAGGTATCCGATATTAGTCCAAAAATTTCAAAATTCTTGGTTATCAATATTTACTAAGTTTCCTTATATGAGTGCTGCCAAGGGAAAAGGCTGTTCGGACTTTCAATTATATCTTGTGTACAGTTAGCCGTCTATGGAAAGTTTATCGATAGATTTTCCATAGACGGCTAACTGTACATAGAATATTATTGAAAGTCCGAACGGCTTTTTTCCCTTGGCAGCACTCATGTAGACTAATTTAAATGTGCGTAAAAGCTAAGATGAACTTTGTTATACATGTGTTCGTTATATCTAGATTATGCTGTATTATAGAAGTTTGAAATATACAGAAATAGAAGCTACAAAATTCTGTATAATTTGACATAGATCACTAACGACAATTTGGGTAATTATTTTTGAACCCGGACTAATTTTATATATAACGTAATAACATTTTGGTCTGAATTACCAAATTTGTCTGTAATATGGTGTAAGAGATAAGTAGAAATGGCTATAAAATTGAATGTTTATCATTTACATACTGTATGGTACAGCGCTACGTACTGTACGTAGATAAATTAAAATAATACCTCTGGGTACTGTGTGATACTATTTAAGGGTGATACTATATGTAGCGCTGCACAGTTATTTTATAAAATTACAAAATAATTTATATAATAAATTTACAGTATATATTATTATAAAATTATATATATATATATATAATAATTAATAAATGTACAGTATTCAAATGTGATAGAAGAATATCCTAGCATTTGATCGCATGATAAACAAGAATTGCAATATATTATGTATAAAGTATATGTATTTTCATATAACTTAAAAATATAATAACGTATTATAAAGTTCTGTCAATCCCCTATATGTGCACCCTCCATAAATGCTAATCTTGAACCCCAAATTTACACTACTAAAAAGTATTCGTCCTACCTTAAATTATTTGAATTAAAATAAATCACAATTAATAATGATTAAAACTCATAATCTTAACTTTTTTGTAAAGTATAATAAAATAAATATGCTTTCTCAAAATATATTTTTTTTAAACATTCACAAAGGAATGAATACAAAAAATGTGTTAAATTACTACTTTTTCTAATTGTAGTTTCTTTTCATAAACTTAAGGTCGAATCAATTACCATAGAGCTCGCCCCTTCCTCCCTCCCTCCCTCTTCTCTTGCATTCTGATTGGCTATACGTATACATTTAATCCTGAATTCCAATACGTTATCGGTTGATATCTCACGCACCAATGACCATTTGATGTACACTTAAAGAGTTACCTAGTATAATGACGCCAAGAAAATCTGAAAATCATATGCCATTGACTGAATATTAATTTCTCTTGGGCATCATTCTTATATGGTTATACATTCAAGATGTTTATAACAAAAATAAATTTTAATTGGTTAATTAAGTGGTAACGGTAAGTTAAATATTGATTAAAAATTGATTAATCCGATTAATCCATATCGGTAAGTACTCATTAAAAAAAAAAAGATTAACTGTGAATATTATCGAAATCTAATATCATACTTCTGTATATATATATTTAGATATGGATTTACGTTAAACCCAGATTTATATAGTCAGATTTATTATTTACATATATATTATGTATTGTAAATATAAATATACGTATAATAAATGAATGGATAATTCCGGTTTAAGCTACCGCTACGTATATGTCAATTAATTTAAAATTTTTCTAAATGAATTCTTTATTAATAAATGCATCCATTATTGTACACACTTTTTCATATGCACATTTTATATACGATTAAAACATTCGATCTCTGTGCTTAATATTAAGCACACATCATTTTGAAATACATATATATTGATTTTGGATAACGTTTAAAATAGTTAATGGTTTCTTAATAGATTCGAATTTTTACTGCGATTATTGACAAATTGTTCTCTAAAAAAAAAAAAAATCAAAAGTTTCCAAATAAAAACCTCCCCAATTTCTTCTATAACACAATACATCCGCCTATGTCTATTATCCTCCTTTTAGCCAAAAGCAGAGCCGTAAGTTTACGGGTCTTCTAATTCTATAGATAATCATATCGTTTATCCATATTTAGGATGAGATTATCGGGTTGTTGACTTGTTACAATGATTGTCATACGTGTAGCAGCATTTGACTTTTTTTTAATAAATTAATAAAATGCGGTAAAGGACTTTTGCAAATTACGTAATTTACATCGTTATTTCACCTTACTATTGAGCTACGTCATTATATATAAAAAATTTTGTTTCGTACATACGTAGTATCTAAACTTTTTTTATTAGTCATTTTTTATACACTATATACAAATAGATTAAACCATTCGTATCACTAAAATAAGAGTATTAATGTTTTTTTAAATCTAATACAGGTATTATAAAATTCTATTACTAAAATTCTATCAGTTCCTTAACATATTTGTTAACTCCAACTAAATGCTTAATAACATTGACTAGTTTTATCATTTCATTAATAAGATGACTTGTTTTTATCAGATAGGCACAATAGCAAATAAATGCTTGTGTTTCCAAGTCTTCTTTTGTTAAATCTGATGCTGTTCTTCTAATTTTTCCTGATAACTTACTACCCAATCCAACTTTTCCAAACCTTGTATCTCCTGATGCGATTATATTGTATGGTGGTAAAGGAACTTTGTTTTCCAACGCAGTCGATAATATGTGAAATGTTGTTAATATATGCGTTATATAATTACATTTGACTGGATTGAATACATCTGCTAATTCTGTTTTCCATTCAGTTCCATAAAGTTCATGTAATATATGATCTAATCCACTGACAAGGCAAACCATATGTTCTACAATGTCTATAATCTGTCTATAACGTTCGATTGGAAAGTTACCACGAAGTGGTGGTTCATATTTTGTACGTGAAAGTAATAATCTTTCTATAGTTATTGATCGATTTATTTTGCTAACTAGTTTACGGAATGGTTTTGTTCTTAAATTTGGTCTTGCTTTTAACAATGATGAGATTGTCATTGAATATAAAACGCATATATCAGATATTGTACGTGCAAGACGTCTACGAACTTCAACTCTTCCCGTATGCGGCCAAGGTGTCATATTCATAATGAAAGCTGATGTAATACCAACACTTACTGCACTTGTTCTCTATTATCGCAAATGATATATGTAAATATTACTTATTAATTCTAATAAATAAATTAAAAATATACGTTTAATACAAACCTTTGCTGCAATGCTAAAGATTGTTTCACTGGTATTACCCATTCCATTATGAGACTGATAAACATTTGCAAGGACTAAAGCAAAATTGACTAACATAATAACTCCTCCAACTGTCCATACTTTTGCATTCAAATATATGAACCAAAGAAGCAATGAAAATATGAAAAGTAAACATGCAAGACCATAAGCATTTCCTTGTGAAATTTCCCAGGTGATTATAGCCATCGCAGCTCCCATAATTGAACCGAGGAGACGACCAAAAAATTGAAGAACGGCTCCTCCAGTAGTAGGTGAAAAAGAAAGAACTGCACTAATGACTGCCCACTATTACATTGAAAAAAAGTCAATTCATTTAAGAATATAAATATTTTAAAAGAATTATTATGAATTTTTTTGTTCTTACCTGTCCGTGATAAAAATTAAACCATGCATATGAATTCGGTAAAAATGCCGGTATACACAATGCAGTAACTACTAACGTATTTTTCATAGCAAATTTAGCATATATACTATTAAACCAGTTTCTAATCATCCATAATTTATACCAAAATCGTTGACATGATGTAGTCGGTCGTGTCACATCAGGATCAAATAATATTTCATTTTCAAGTTCTTCTTTTTCATCATCCCTAGTATTAGATTCGAAAAATTTTAAATGTTCTTCTTCTGTTCCTCCTACATCTCTTGTACGTTTAAAAAATGGTATTGGTGGATGCCAAAATTTTCTCGATTGCCTTTGAATTCCTAATATTTTTATAGTTCCGACTAAAAAACACAAATCTTCTGCAAATGTTTTAAGACTTTTTTCAAATAAAAGTATTAAGAGTAGCACTCTTTGTGGTACAGGACTTATAATTTCTTTATCTCTAAAGAGTCGATCTAAACCTTCAACACGCGCATTTTCAAATTTAGCTATAGCAGCATGAAGATGTCCCATAGGATCATCGATTACATTTTGAACGTGGCTTGGTGTTGCTTTAAGATTAAAAGGCCATATCTTTCGATACCATGGATCATGACAATCATGTTTTAAATGTTCAACACGTATCATGCAATCAGCTAAACACATTTGACACGTTTCAGAAAGTTCGGTACAAATAGGTCGAATAATTTCCAAAAGTCTTGTTAAATCCTCTTCACTTCCCGTTGCAGTCGCGATAGATGATGGAGATGGAGATTCATCAGCATAAGTAGTTAACGTTACCTGATCGAAAATCGAAGCATGATCACATTTATCTTCGATTCTGATCTCAATTATTCCTTCTTGTCCATCTTTTATTAATTCATCTTCAATTACACCACTTAAAGCTAATCTTTCTAAAATCGAATGCAAAGATTTTACAATTTTATTAATATCTAATAAGTCTTCTGGTCCAATTTTTGAATATGAAACTTCATGTTGAGCATCTTTTTTTGCAATATCAAGATTAAGAATATTATCTTGTAAATTTCGATAAAGTTCAGAAATTGTATTCCTATTTAACGGATCACGAAGGAAAAAATGCGTTTCTTGATCAAGCAAATCAATGAAATTTTGAAGGGTCTTATGAAGACAGGGTATGTAATTAGTAGTAGCATTCTCTGGCCATAACGTTATGTTAACCAGAAATGAACAAGCAGGACCAATTAACATCGGCATAAGCAAACTTTTCTGTATGCATAAAGATGATATCGATAGCAATAAATAAACTAATATCGAAGACGACGCGTTTTAACATTTAAATATAATAACCTACCAATATTTGATTTGTATTAGCGGGATTAACATATGATAATGTTAGGCTAAAACTCATAATCATGATAGCATTAATTGCACCATAACGCATAGGTTGCCATTTAATCTTATCATATGATAAAACAAATGTACCAATAGCCAAGAAAGTTAAATTGACTAACATAGCAGGAGTGTTAAATATTTCATCATCACCACGTATTGCTTGAGATATTTTAATACCTAAAAAAGACCATAATGTAGCTAAGCAAGCACCGACAATTCCCCAACCAGCGCTCTATATAATAAACAAGCCGAAATATGATTAATTATTGGACAAGTTGTAAAGTAAATATATATATATATATATTTATATATTTATTTAATTTATTTACCTCCCACAAAGAACCGAATGTTCTAGAAGGTTGAAAGTAGCAGACCATCACGATTGCCAAGAAGGTATAAGGGCCTAATTCCTGCATTGCAGGGACAATAAGGTCAATAACAAAGGCAAGCCAGTAAGCAACAGCAGCCTTAAGAACCTGCTTTGCCATAGGCCAAGTTGCTTTTGCCGATATGCGAACAAAGATAGGTTTAAGTAATTTATACCAGATATCTGAACATCTTGGCACTCGTTTAGGTGGTGGCTCTTGGGGTGGAGTATTGTTGCTTTCGTCGGGAAATCCTTTTTTAAACGTTTCCTGATAAAGACCCGAATTTATAACTTCACTGACGGCTTTGTATAGTTCACTATCTGCAGTCAAGGTTAATTCGTTATCATACTCTTCTGATGCTTCACATGGTTGGGAAACTTCGGCTATTGTTTCAATAGATAGTGAAGAACGCGACAATGTTGAATGAAGTTTGTTTTCAAAATTATTCGCCATTTACAATAAATCTAATTTTTTTATCTCCTTTCTTTTTTTTTTTTTATCTTTATCTTTTTTTTTTTAAAAAAAAAAAAAAAAAAAAGAGGAGAAAGGATTATAGATTAAGATTTAAGGAAAACGGCATTTTACCATTTTACAAATAATTGATCTAAGCGGCGTGTGATACAGTTACATACAAATCGGGATCAGCAATCCACACCTTTTTTGATATAGGTGCGTAACGAAGTAGGTGTAATAGTATAATAAATAAATAAATAAGTAAATAAATAATATATATTGCTAAAAGAGATAACGATTACAACGATTAAGATAAAAAAAAAAAAAAAACAACTTATGCGCGTATGCTGTTTAAGTTTCACAATGATTACTGATTTAGATGATCGCTTTTGTGAATAAAAAACTCCATTTTTATTAAACAGGCTGAAACTACGATTTTTAACATTTTAAAATTTATCAAATCGGACCTTCCCTTATTTATGTTAGTAAAAAGTTCAAGAGTTAAACAAGAGTCAGATGAGTTAGATGATTTTACAAATTTAACAGTTACATTACAGAGTATTGTTGATAATACAGTATTATACTTCTAGAGGCGTCAAATTACAAATGTTTATTGTTGTTTACTTATGTGTGGAAAGACCGAATAGAAATAGGTCTTCACATGCATATCTATCTATCAATCAAAGCTGATAAATTGTTCAATCATCCTACCTAAAAAGAATAACCCATCCAATTTTTTAAAATACTTATTTATTTCTCAACGATTTTAAAAACCTCAATTTCTTCAATTCTAAAATTATTTGTATCTAAAATACTATCTTCATAAGAATACTTATTACATGCCCCATTGTTATTATTCAAAACCAAATCACTTTGTCCAAAATGTGCACCATTATTAGCATAATCATAAACTGCATGTTGATGATTACTGACACGGCTAACCTTGTAATCGTCACTTGATTTACCATTACCGAAAGAAAAGATGAAACTATCAAATGTATTTGCCCAAGTAGGAAAACTTCTATAAATCCAGCCACACGGATTATAACCACCAATTATTTGTTCTGAACCTTCAATTTTAACAACGACAATGGCTGATCCTTGATTATTAGCATAACTACGAAATACACCATTATTGAATCCATGAAGGCTGCCACGATAAAGAAGCATAAATTCATAAGGGATCATTGCAGATACACATAATTTTCCATCAATTCGTTTGATCCAATTAGCAATAATTATTGCATGTTTTGGTTTAATTATCACAGAATCAATTCGCCAACGTCCCATTCTCGGTGATAGATTGATTGTTTTTGGTTCAGTTTCAGCCAAATAATGAGACATGAGATCCTCATATATATTTTGAGGAAGTATTTTCTTGTATGGGCGAACTTTATAATAAAAATCTTTGGATGAAATTTCGAAAAATCGAATAAGTGGAATGAACTGTTCAAGTGATTTCTTCAAAACAATAAAATGTTTTTCTGTCCAATTAGTAATATCATTAGGCATCTTGATGTCATTTGAATTGACGGTTTGTATTCCCCATTTGATTAGGTGTTCCCAAACTTCTATCTCATCAATTTCTAGATCTTCACGTTCAAGAAGTCCATAAAGGATTTCACTGTCTAAAGATGAAAAACTTTTGGATGAAAAAAATGGATGTGGATCTTGACAAATGGATTTTAAACAATGATCTTGAAGTTTTTTACAACTGTCAAGTTTAATAACGGTTTGTAGGACTTGCACAAAATTTGACCTCAACCAATTAGATTTTTCTTCAATTAAATGCTCTTGGCAATGATCAATTAGTTCATCAAGGAGTAATTCGTCGGATGCAACCAAAAGACCAAGAATATCCGGTCCAGATTGCTTACCCAAATCAAGAATCCCTGCATAAATATATCTATTTTAATATTGGTTTTATTATTATTATTATTATAATTATAATTATTACTATTATTACTCTAATTGTGTCTAATATTTCTAATATAATATGATACGTTTATATAATTTGTGTTAATTTAAGAAGAAAACATACTTGAGCATCATTGAAAACACCATCGGCGATACGTTGGTCTTATTAAAGATAATATTATTATCTTTTTTTACAACCCAATCACTCGAAAGTGCTCTCTTGAAATAAGGAGACCTGGCCATTAAAATATTCGAATGGGCTTGAAACTCTTTAATATTCGATCCTTCTCCAACTTGGATAGTAACATTGTAATCATTTGCATTGTCGAGAAGTTGTGAAAGATCGTGTGATAAATTTGAAAAAAATTGAGATGGCATTATCGAAAATTCTATTGGTTTTTTCCTAATCTATTTTATTTTTCCTTTCGTTTAATGAATTTCGTCTAGATTTTTTTGAGGAACAATATTTATGCAAACATTGTGTGGGTATTTCTATTTATATATAATGCCGATAGAATTTTCATGTGATCAGTCACATGATTAAACAACTTTGATTTTCAGACCTGATGGCCTGCATTAATGGAATGCACGCCTGCAGATTTTCAACCCTTT
Source organism: Dentiscutata erythropus (assembly GCA_910591965.1). Classification (NCBI taxonomy): domain Eukaryota; kingdom Fungi; phylum Glomeromycota; class Glomeromycetes; order Diversisporales; family Gigasporaceae; genus Dentiscutata; species Dentiscutata erythropus. Next base: position 20,440 of record CAJVPY010000182.1, on the reverse strand, counting down.
AATTCCAGTCGATTTGACATTTTTATTCATTGATATGAGAAATAAAGTTACCTTTCTGTTCAATAATAACATTTTACGATCCCATTTAGTAAAATTCGAAATTTGGGGACGTCATTCTATTTATCAAAATAACGTCAGTCATCTTCTGTGCGTACGCACATACACATGTACTGTACGTACGTACGTGTATTAAGTTAACAGTTAACATTGTCTGCCGGAAATTAAAAACTTGTCTTCATAAGACATTGAATATATCATATCAGATAAATATACTTTAATTATCGACTTAAACAATGAAAATTTTGTTACTTAAATAATACTTAAATCATCTTAACTAGTGATTTAGCGTTATTAATTAAATCATTATTTAATGCAAAAGCTTATGATGAAATATGATGAAATATGATGACGCAAAATTTTGTGTCTCTATTTAAGTTTATACTTTTTTTATTAACAAACTTTAATCTAATTTGCCAAAAAAAAAAAAAAAAACTCATCGTGGGTATCGTGAGTCAGGATAACAAGAAAGTACACTAGTTGAAATCAAAAAATATTGGTAAAAATATCAGTATCTGATATATAACCTATATGTAACTTATATTTAGCCTAAAAGCTGGTATTGGCTTATTGAAAATTATAAAGTATAGGCTAGCTTTAGGTTATATAAAAGTTACATATAACCTTTTAAACCCCCCAAAAAAAATAAAAGTTACATATAAGTCAAATATAATATTTACTGATATTTTTGATTTTAAAGTAGATGTGTAATCATATGATCACATGCTTGCTTCATATATTAAAATAAATCGCACTGGCTATATATTTTAATCTCAAGAACCCAGTGACGAACATAGGATAGCTCTATTGGTAAATCGATAAAGCATGCCTTATCGTTATAGCTTTATCGCATTCCGATATGTATTGACGTCTATATGAAATCGATTTGTATTCTAAAGGCCTCCTATTTGCGCCACATATCTGTTTCAAATCGGGATTACGGCCCGATTTGCCTTCATTCGACTTGTACCTTCTTCAGAAATTAGTAATTCACCTTTTAAGGCAGGTCAATAAATGGTCAAAAACAATGTTTTTGCTTAACTAATAGTTTAAAAAAAAAAATTACTGTAATTTACTTTTATTAATTAAAGTAATTTAATATGAACTAGTTAAATCCATGAATGGTTATCAATGTTTGGTAAATATCTTTATTCGCATTTAATCGCTAGTGTGAAGATTATTAAATTTGCGCGTAATAGCGGGTCAAGACGTTAATTTGAAATTTGCCTTTTTCAAAAATTTCTTCAAATCATCCCTCATACGCGTCCCGAAATAACACACACTCACCTTTTGTATAACTTAATTAACTTAATTAGCTTCCCAAGAAAGTATCTGAGAAGTATTTTGTAGAGTTGGCCTCGAAACGAAACTAGTTTCGGGAGGTTCAAATCCGTAACTAGTTTCGGATTTTTTTAAAAAAATCGAAGCCCCCGATAATCCGAAACTCCGAAATCCTAGTTGACCAATCAGGATGCATGGTCAAGTGTAACATTAAAATCGAAGCGATTACGGCTTTTAAAAAATCTCTAAATTTGTCCATGAAACTGTCCTTTTATCCTAACGAAAAAAATTCCTTGCGAGACTTAAAAGATCTTCTAATTATTTCCCTACCCGAATCCTAATTCAAGCTTTAACCCGATTGTTGTTTGTTTTGTTTTGATTTAATTATAGGGTGGCGATGAATAATTTTTCATATAAAAAATTTTTATAAATTTTTTTTTTCATACAAGAATAAAAATTTTATATAAAGAATTTTACAGCTGTTCTCATAAATTCTGGGACAACGAAAAATTCTGATGACCGAATTCTATGATTTTCCGAGTTCGGCCATCAGAAATTTTTTGTTGTACCAGAATTTGAGAACAGTTGTAACTTTTTTAAAAGTTACTCGGCCGGGTAACGAAAAGCGTCTGCATGACCTAATACTGTATGAAAATTGAAGTTCTGCGGTTTCGGGTTTCGGATGAGGTTTCGAGTTTCGGATAAGGTTTCGGAAGCTATAATCAGAAACCCGAAACTTTCGAATTTTGGCACAATGGGTTTCAGAGCCAACTCTAGTATTTTGTCTTAAATCGATCACGGGTGTATATTAATTGATCAGTTGATTGTCGTGATTTTTGTCATATAATTTCGTTTCGTATGTGATTTTGTGATGTTATTGTATGTGTAGCATCCAATAGCAGTTTTAAGAAATGATCATCCCATGATCCAAAGGAACATGACAAATAAAAGAAGTACGTATATGGCTTTTAATTTAATGTGCTAACCTGGGCCCCGAAGGGGTCAAGTTGTCAGCATATTAAATTCAAAGCTAGATACGTTGTTACTGGATGTGGTGCATCCAATAACGGATTTCCTTTTCTTTTATAACAATGGGCTTAATCGAGCTATTTGGCGTATAACACCTGTTATACAACCTACATTTAGAAAAATAAAGCAATTTATGTTTTTTTTCTACTAACTTTGTTTTTTCGTCCCACTCTGGCAATTAATTTGGCAGAAGCTATTATTTGATGACCTGTTGGGATGACAGGCATTGCTTATTTGTTTTAGAGAAATTAGAACCCGCCGGACGCGGCCAGAAGACAATATTGAAATTACGAATATATAATAAAAATATTCTGTGTACTTTTGTAAGAGCAATAAATTAAAATATTAAATTTATAATTTATTTATTCAACTGTAACTATTTTAATATCATTAATTTTATCTTCCTTAACACTCTTATTATAAGTAAGTTATTATTTCATTTTGTTGCATTGATTTTTCTTTTCGTTTTTCTATCCAAGTTAAGAATAAACCTTTTCTATATTGATATTGATAAGTGGTCCATAATTTTAAAAATCTACTAATTCTCTTACTTAAAATTACTAATATTATAGACAAATAAATTGGGTAGGATATAAACCACACAAGTATAAGTGACCATGATAATATAATACGAAGGTTATGGAAAGCACACCAATCATTTAACCATGAATCCAAAACTTCGATATGACCACATGAAATTATTTGATGATCAGGACCAACAATTTGATCTTTTAAATATGGAAGTGTAAGTGGTATACTACTGCAAGCCCCAATTCTATAACAAAAGAGACAACAGTTAGTTTTATATAAATATTAAACTTTTTGAATTTCATATAAAAAAATAATAATTGTAATTACATATTAAATATAAATAATATAAATGCTACAACCATATGTTTTTCTAATTCTGAAATACAATAGAAACAACAGAAGCTGCACATATAAATCAAATAAAACATAAAAGAATATATACCAGCACCTAACAATTTACTATAAGATATTTAATATACTAATTAGCATTAAAATTTAGACAAGCAAAATATAAAAGAAAATTCATACAGATCGTAGCCATATTTTCCATATAGATCTGTGTTGTTTTTAAGTTGGTTTTGCTTTTGTAATATATTAACCGACATAAAATCTATATATGTATAGGAATAAAATCAAAATTTTTGGATTAAATCAATTGATTATCTCTTAAACTGTCCTGTTATTCATTGTGAAGTTTGAATTATACAGCAACATAAATTAAATTTAATATATTAATCGTAATTTACGTAAGTAACAGGTAAATTTGTCTAATAGTTTAAAGGATAAAAAGATATATAACATACCAAGGCTAGTAAACCCCACATAAATCACAAATACAAGTATGTAGTTAATGAATAGCATCCCTTGATGAATTTCTACTGGTATTGATTGAACAAATTCATCATAAAAAGATATTTTTCTTGATTGACGTGGAATCATTTTTATTAAAACGGATATTTGATAATAAACTATGGGACTTAAGACCCTACTGAAAAAGTATTGATATTTATATGTTCTTGTAGGTGAGGCGCACATTTTTTACCTTCCATTAATGCCTACCATTATGTATCTATTATTGGTAATGCATATGCAACCAAAATGTTATAAAAAAAGAATTTTTCGGACTCAAGTGAAGAGGTTGCTTCTAATCTGGCCTAATTTTATTAAATTATCAAAATTTTTGGTTCCAAATCGGAAAGGTTTCCTTGATTCGGTAATATAAAGCATAAATCATTATTATTGCACGCATTGTTGTTCACTGGAACGTTCCAGTGGAACTAGAAAATCACTGGTTAATTGGATGGAATTGGAAGCATAATAGCTTCCAGTGATCTGATGTCACTGGACAGTTCCAGTGTCCAGTGAAGATTTTTTATCACTTCTGGTTGAATCGATTATCGTTATCTGAACATCACTTAGCGACATAGCATGCGCATGACATTCGTAACAGGTAACATGTGACGTACATGCCATACCAGCTTCTATTGTATATGAGATTTAAAAGGTCAGCTTTAAATTAAGTCGTATAAAATCCAGAGGTGCATATTTCAGTGCATGTCATAATTATAATCACTAAAAAAATTCCATGACATTATATTTGCATTTTTAGTCTGGGCTTAAGAAATATTAAATTAATTTGCTTGTTATACAGTATGTTAAATTAAAATTTAATAACGATAATTACAAAATCTAATACATAGAATATTATATTGACATCACTACTATATAATAGTCCCATGACAAACCCATGGGTAAGTAAACTGGTTTTACAAGATTACAATGGATAGATAAACTATGTAGGAATCATTAAATAAATGGCAGGAGTAATTTGCAGATAAATTCATTTCATAAACAGGTAAATTAGTCGACAGCTTGTATCATAGATGTTTATTAACAAAGCAATTCTAGTCATTGTCATGAAGATTAAAATTAGAGTTTAGTGAAATTTATAAAAACTTGTCTGTGAATAATGTGCCATCGTTGAAATAAACCGTTGGTGGAACGAACTGAGCTCATCTATAAATTGTCTGTAAAACTTTTCTGTGAATAATAATTGTCGGCGAAATAATACTAATACAACTCCTTTATTTGATTGATTTGAATGATATAAGTTTAGCCAATTAGATTACGACGGAGAACCTCTGGAACTCCAGGAAATTCGGACGTCCAGTGGGGTTCCAGAATTCCGGTGCCAACACTGATTGCACGGGTCTTATGTAACAACTCGTGCGTTTTTCATTTACTTATTTGCACGAGACTGTGCGCCAGGCACCGTGCAATAACTATAATTTATCAACAAGTTTTGTATTTATTTCTATATAATGTTCTCATTGGGGGTTTCAGATTTAACTTATTTTGAAAATAAATGGGAGTTTTGAAATTTCAAAACAAAAATGGGGCTTTTCAAATCAGAAAATGAAAAAGGAGTTATCCGGAGATAAAAATAAACAAACTTTTTTTGATGAAGTACAGTATATTATATCTTATTATATAAATAGGCTTACAAATAAAAATAAATGGGATTTATAGATCGCTGATTACATCACTAATTTAATTCGAAATCAGAAACCTGAACCTTAGGTCAGAAACCCCCTATTAGAATTATATTATTTGCATAAATATAGAAAGTGAATATAAGGATTGTTCATTAATCCAGTAATCGATGCATTTAATACAGTAATTTGATAAAATCTAAAAGTCACGAATCATAGTGATAGTTTAGAAGATAAATAATACAGTAAGTAATAGTACATAATAATTTTATTTTCATTAAGTTTCAAACATAATCAATTCCTACTAAACCTTGTATTATGCTAACCCATAACAGAGAGATCTCATAAAATGCATTTTGAAAAATTTGAAGATTATGATCGAAATTATACTAACCGTCATAATCTTAATTATATACTTGTGATAAGCTTAAATCGTACGCAAATATTAACACAAAATGTGAAACTTCATTACAGATTTTCCATAAAAAATTACGATAATGACAAAAATGAACAAATATTTGTAGTAGCAGTGGTATAGATTATCCGAATCCAAACACTATCTGGCAGTGTTGTACATGGGACAATTTTGAACATTTTTTCAAATTAAAATTACTCAAAATTTTATTAAGATAATCTATCTTAATTTTTTCACCAATGAGTCCAGCACCTAAAAAAATATATAATTATATATTTTTTTAAATTACTTTATTGATTAGTTAAACATGGGACATAGGCTTGGACGATTTTGGACAATCTTGGACGTTGGACATTTTACATAGTGTGGTCACGTCCCATGTACAGTACAACACTGCTATCTGGTATAACCCAGTGTAATACCGATAATGTGTTTATTCAACAGATATATCTTTAGATAAACGGATTATCCGAGATCTGAACACTATCACTATAGATAGTAGGAAAACATTTGAATTTACGTAGGATTGATCCGAAATTAAGGATGGATCCGTAAAAAATTCGGATTTATCCGTAATTTTTAGGATGCGGGTTGAATTCGGATGGCCACTCCAAGGTAGGATCGGAACACTACATATAGCAACTTCACTTCTAAATAAAGTCCTCTGTTTGGGGATTATTTGGGATTATTTTGTATAGCGAAGGCAATGTACTTCTAAACCTAATGATGAAAAAATTTTTATTTTTCATAAATAAAATGGCGAAATGTCGCAATTTCAAAAGTACTTTAACCCGTGTAAATTAGTTATCTGAGCTATTTGTTCGAAGAAGAATGTCCTCCTATGAGAGATATAGCACGAAAATGTCACGGGAAGTAGGGTTCAGTGTTGGAAATCATATGTTCATTTCACAATAAACATAAATTTTTAAAATTTCTATATTTTATGTTCACATAGTGGGAACATAAGAAATCAAAAATTTTATATTTTATGTTCACAATAGTGTGAATATAAATTTTAAGTTTTATAATTTATAATTTATTAATATAAAGATCGTATTTATGCTAATACAAGTGTAGTAGAGTGCTGCTGACCCTTATCAGATACATCATAACTAATATTAATAAAAAACTTGTAATTTTAAGAGTTTTTAATTTTATATATTAACAGTTAATTATTATAAATCATATATTTGTGAACATATTTATTTTTATGTGTACATTATAAAAAAAAATTATGTTCACAAAAATCATTAATTTTTTTTGAATTTCCAACACTGGTAGGGTTATAAGTAAGCATTCCCAAAAAAATATAACATCTGAAAAGTTCTGACGTAGAACCTAAAAGGCGAGCGTGGCCTATTCGGAATAATCCGAAAAATAAGCGATAAATGGATGCAGAATATTCAAATTGTTATTATAACCAACACAGAATTCATAAAATATAATGCACGAATATTAGCAGAATTCTTAAATTTTTAAAGCGCTTTCATCACGGACGGAATCAACGTCTCTGGTCATATGATAAGAGATATGAAAAATGATAGACCCACACATACGATGCTACATAAATCTGCACTTCCAACGTGCATAACTAGAAATTTTTCTATCAGATATCAGTACGTACGTCAGATAACGTTGTGAGCCCGGAAACGTGACCCGAAGCAGGCACGTGCCCTCGTGATTCCGGATATTTTCCAAATTTGGGCTCCCCGCCATGATCAGCCTGATCCCTTTGATTTCTTTGATAATTCTGATAATACTGATCCGGGTTATTAGAAGGATCCGTATAATCCGAACTTTTTCAATGATATTAATGATAGTAGTTATAAGACCGATTATAATAATAATGAGGATCTAAAGGATCCTTCGAATGTAAATAGCTGAATTAATCATTATAAATAAAGGCCTTTTGGCCTTGGGAAGAAATAACTCCCGCCTTTGCTTTATTAAAATCCTTTTAATCATACATTTACTTTTCATAAATCATACAAAATTACTTATGATAAAATCACCCAGTCACTATATCTCCAAATTACTTCTAATAAATCATACACCGCTAAGTCTCGTATATTGAACTTAACGTTTGATAAAACACTTTCGTTACGCCCAATACTAAGACTATAAAAGGCCTGTCCCGAAATTATACCATCTAACACGCCTTTTTCGACCCTACGTAGCCTGAATTTTGGTTACACAACTCCTGTTTCGATTTAGCGACAGACTCGCCGATTTTGGGTCTGACAACGTCTTGAATTAACTTTACAAAGAAAGCAAATCGTTTATCGTTATCGCATTTTTATCATAATCGCATAATAATAAACATGTCCAAGAAAATTATTGTGTATAATATTCCAGCATATGCTTCTGAAAAAACGGGTTTGTTAAAAAAATTCTCAAAAGAAACATTTGCTATTAAGAGTATAATATTTGCAACCTTTTGATAATCTTACACTATTCTTTATTTATGTTATCCAAAATTAGTTAAGGATTTTTTCTTGTTCTGTGGAAAGATTAAAGAGTATAACCTTATAAAGTGAGTTTTTTTTAATTTTACCTTACATCATCCTGAAGTTATCTAATTATATGTTCGATTGTTTATATAGGGAAAAAAATAGTGATAAAAAAATTGCCTATATTACATTTGACCGCGGTATATAATCATAATTAAAAATATAATTTCCTCCGACATTATAATTTTAACGTATTATTCATCTATACAATAGAAACTGCTGTAAAAACTGCTTTAATGTTAAATAATGCCGTCATTGGTGACTCTCAAATAATTGTCAAATCTGACACAATAGAAACTGCTGCAAAAACCGACTCTCAAATAATTGTCAAATCTGACACATATTATTGTGGAAATGATATGAGTCTAGAGGATAAGGTTAGAGATCATTACTATGAATTTTTTGTTTGTCACAAATTTTAAACATATCGAACATTGTTATTACTCCAATTTTCTATTTTTATAATAGTTAATGTCATATTATGATGAAAGGCATCAATTACCATTAATTCCTTATAATGAATTCGAAAATATTGAAGAGATCAAAAAAGGTGAATTCGCGACAGTATTCAAAGCTCAATGGAAAAATAAAGAATTTGCACTTAAATTAATTCATAATTCGAATAAACAAGAATTTATGAATAAGGTAATTTTGTAATATAATAGAATACTGTATATCTATCTTACATATCTATTTAAATTAACTTTTTTTTTTTTAATAGCTCAGAGAGTATTCTGAACTTATAAATAAAAGATTTTCATTTTTTAAATGTTATGGAATATCGAGAAACGAAACCTCCCAAGATTACATTATTGTATTAGATTATGCATTTAAAGGCTCTTTGCGCAATAATCTTCATAATATACGCCAAATGGAATGGAAAATGAAACTAAATTTATTACATTGTATCGCTTCTGAACTTGAGATGATTCATAATCAAGGACTTATTCATCAAGATTTGCATAGCGGTAATATTTTACAAAATAATTTACAAAGTGCGTATATCGTGGATTTAGGACTTTCCATATTATATAATAAACAACAAGATAATGAAATTTTTGGAGTAATACCGTATGTAGCTCCTGAGGTTTTATCGGGACAACAAAAATTTACTCATGCGTCCGATATCTATAGTCTTGGGATAATAATGACAGAAATTTCGAACGGACGACGAGCTTTTGATGGACATGAATTTGGTAACGATTTTGCAATTAAAATTTGTAATGGATTACGTCCAGAGTTCGCTTCTGGAATTCCTAATTGTTTTATCAAATTGGTCAAACGATGTGTAAGTTCGGATCCGAAGGAACGACCTACTGCCAAAATCGTTAATGCCAAAATTTCTATTTGGATTGATGAAATTGCAAGTTTAGATAATGAAAACAAAATTAAAAAACAATTCTACGAGGCCGACAAAATAATTAAATTAAATATTGAACATCAAGATCATATATATACGAGCAAAATAATCAATACACAGAAAATTTCAGATGCTAATAAGTTCAGAAGCTTGTATGTAGAATAGGTAGCTAATACTTAGAGGACCGACATAGTCAGATTTTTAAATATGATCCTTATATAAATTTATTCTAGAAAATTAGCATACCGTATTTTCGCGGAATAACGCGCAGGGGTGTAATTTCGAATTTGGCCTAAATTAAGCTCAATTCGGGCCAAAATTCGAAATAACGCTCATGAGCGTTATTCCGCGTAAGAGCTTATTTAAAATTCATCATAAATGAAATTCATGCTTTTTTTTTTACATTTATAAAAAATTTTGTTTCAAAATTTGATGTTAAAATTAGCTAAGAGTTAAGTGGAAGCTTGATTATGATCAGAGGTTAACCTTTTTTAAATGTACAACGTTCTTTACTTGCGTAAAAACATTGAAAAAAATACTTTGGTGAATGTTAAATAAATTTTTTTAAATCAAACCAGTGGTGTTCAATACCGCATTTATTTTTAATAGTTTCATTAGTAATATTTAGGATTAGGGGATCTATATTAAAGTAAAGGGTCTAAATTAGATATAGGGGCGTTGAGCATTTTACTTAGAATACGAATACTGTGATTTTGAACACCATTGGCGTGATTTAGCAAAACCATTTGCATATTGTAAAATTTAAGTATATCGGTTCATTTGACCAATATTTACAGCATTTTGAACCCCTATAAGGGGAAATATCCTTTGTCCGTTAATGTAATTCAGAAGAAATTTAAAGAATCTATTGCCTTTATTTAGAAACAATATAATTAAATTTCAATTTTGCTTATTATAATCAATCGAAACTAATTTTCACCATAAAATATTTCTTTTTTTTAATAAAAAAAAAAAAGCTTTGTGAGAATATTCACTTGTGTACCACGGAATATCAAAGATCATAACAAGCTGCGCCCTCTAAAATACAGGGGGCTTAGATGAGGCTTAGATAATCCAGTAATCGTTTGATAAAAATACGTAATCGTGATATAGGATTACTCTATATTAATATAAACAAGAGGGAAGTCACATTAAACCTTAACGTTAATTAATAGCCCATAAAAAGGACGTAACTTGGGTAAGTTGGTTACAGCACTTATGTGCCACATAAACACACTAACCCGATAATAATTTCATGAATTGCCTTATAGCATAAAGTCTATATTTTAGAGTATAAAGTATCGATCGTACAATTCACCCGTAACAGTAACGACATTAAAACTTCCAAAGTATCAAGGACGGAATTATAACGCTTAGAGCTCGCTAATAAAAAGATTTACAATAATGTACAGTACGCGCTATGTTACTATTAAAATTGCCTATAATAGAAACAATGGCATCAATCACGTTATTTTCCTTTATGTGTACAAATATTTGCTAATTGCGTTGAAAAAAAATTGTACTATTCATTCTTCCTTTTTTTTATCGTTAAGATGTCCGGACGTTTGGATATTCCTGGTAACGGTGTACCTTATAATCATGCCATCAACGGTTTCAAGAAATGCGTCCTTTGTAAAGAGTCGCCTCAAAAATTTCCAAATGAGCTTAGCCGGCGCGAATACCAAGAAATAAGTGGAATTTGTGCCTGTTGTTGGGAAATAACAACGCTCCCCCCTGATGAAGGAGTCGAACATGCAAAGAACGTACTACTTTTCTATGGACGCGAGTTCATTTTTCGAAATGAATGGCCGCATTCATGGAAATGTCTTACATGTAACAAGTTAGTTCAGGGAGAACAGACCAAGAAACCGCACATATGTGCAATTGAAAATGTATGTAAAACATGCATGAAAAGTTGTAGCATGAGATGCAAAAAGTGTAAAACAGTGTATTATTGTAATGAGAATTGTCAAAAGGAAGATTGGCGAAGGCACAAAAAAGAATGTATTTAAAGATAGCGCATCATAATCGTTATATTTATGATAATGTAAGTTTCTTTTCTATATATGATTAATATATTTCAATACAATTATAATCTTATGCTCTAACTGTTGCGGTGACCAGTGTTGGAAATTTCAGATCCAAATACTGTTCTCATGAGAACAGGATAATACTTATAGGGTGTTCTCAAACATTAAACTACATAAAAAACTACATAACTGAAGTCAGAAAATTAAATAAGAGCATATGTAAATGAAATTTTAAAAAAATGTAAAGTTTAAAGATCGCTTGATTCTATATTATTATGATTTTTTTCGATTTTGTCATCGAATAAATCTGAGCATTATCTAAAATTGTATTGTAATGTTTTAAGCGATTCTAAATCCATTATATTACTGTATCAATTACTGTAACAATTCGTTTCAATAATATTACTTTTCTTTAAATTTAATCGACATAGCTAAATGGTACTACGATTTAGAATTAAAAAAAATTTCTATCTCATGAGTCTTAACAACAGATCATTATCACAAAGTTGTAATTATGATAATTGTAGTTTTCAAAAAATAGTCGTTTAGGCTTTTTTTTTTTTTTTGATATTATAGAAATGATGTTACAGACCACTTGTTTCTAAATAAATGCATCATTTATTTAAACCAAATTCAGATTTCGTATTTATGATTATCTGATAGGTTTAATGTGAATAACCTTAACAATATTCTAGACTTTAAACTTTAAGCGCTTGCGGAATTAATTTTGACGTACGTACGGCATCAGCCAAATATCAGGTAGAAATTATGCGAAATACTTCTACTTAATGTGTAATAATGACACAAATACAGTTGGACGTTAATAAGCAAAACTATTCCATATATTTACACGGAAATAACAAACTAAAATCAGAACTTTAGATAACATATTATACGAAAAAGACCATTTAAAACCAAAATAATAATTAAAAATTTATTATATGCAATATGAAATATTAAAAAATTTTTTTTGATTGAATAAGGTTAGAGCGGTAGGGATCATGTTTACAAATAGTGTCCTAAAATTTTAGCAAATTTTCTTGCATGCTCTAAATAGTAATTTCAGGTGCCCGAAGTCACCCAGGAAGGCAACAACCTTAAGCACGGCATATTTTAAGTATAAATATCAATAAATTTTGCTTGATATGTTTCGCTTTGCAACATTATTTAGCCGAAATAATATTTGTATTACATAACAGTTATACGTATCTCTCTGCGAAATGTTATCCGTGTTAGGGGAGTGCCGTTTATTAAATAATTTTTTTAGGGCAATTGGATTAGATATACGTAGTATAGCTGACACTTTAATAAATAATTAATTGATTTAAAGTAGGTGTCACCTATACTATATTTAATCCGGGCAATTTATCACGTCAATATATTGAATATACAGTAAACGTTATAATTGGCTGTATAATAAACGGCACACCCCTTACATAACATTGTTACGTATTTATATAGCACGTACTTCAGTACTCTCATGCAGCTTATAATAATGTTGAAAACTGACTTAAAAGAGATTTGCAAGATGGAAATTTTGTTCATTGTCAGGCATTTGATTCTCAGAGAATAGCTCAAGGATGGACAAGTGGAAGCAAAATTATTGATGATTTCCTTATAGAATTCCAACTTAATTTGAGTGGATTCCTTTTAATAGGTTAAATAATATTCGACAGAATGATGGTGGGTTTTCAGCAACTTGGTTAGATGGCATACGAATAATTTCTATAGACGAATGCAATGAATGCACGCAATCACGTATGCCATGTATAATTGACCTTAAAATATTACCCAGTTCTCAGGATTCAATGAATCTGTTAGAAGAGGTAAGAAATAGGGTGAAATCTATATCTATTCATTATGTATATATACTTATAATGAAATTTGACGTTTAATAAGTTCAAGATCCATATAAATAATTGCAAAGTATACGGGCTAACTCAAAACACGACTACTAATGAGTATATGTTGGTATTTGATAAATTTCACTTCCAAAGAGGTAGTTGGAATGGAAATTGTATATATTGTAAACGACATAACACATCTAGAGCTTGGTGTCAGACATGTGATCCTCTTATAACAGCCCAAGGTTGGACTAGTGAAAATGAGAATATTGATGAATCCATTAGAAATCTTCAACTTAAAACCACAAGTTATGGGAATATGATTGAATGGATTCCTTTTAATAAATTAGATAATATTCAAAAGATGGTGATGAATTTTTAGCAATTTGGTTAGATGGCATACAAATAATTTCTGAGGATGAATACAAGAATTGCACACAATCACGTACGCCACCATGTACAATTGATTTTAAAATATTGTATAAAAGTACTAAAATAGATTTTATTAACAAAATTCTACAAAGAAAAGTATTTAAAAAACTAAAAAAGTTAGTACTCAAAAGAGTAAAGAAAAAAAAAAAGAAAAAAGATCATATATTGCATAGTTCTCAGAATTCAATGGAATTCTTAGAAGAGGTAAGATAAATTCTATATTTATTTAATTATATGCAGTTCTATTATTATACTTGTAAATTATAATTTCCAATTAACAAGTTTAAGAATTATATAAATGATTACGACCTTAAAATATACGGCTTAACTCAAAACACAACTACTAATGAGTATATGTTGGTATTTGATCCCAAAAGAGATAAATTGAATGGAAACTGTGCATATTGTAATAGATATACCACATCTTTAGCTTGGTGTCAAACATGTGATCCTCGAAGAACAGCTCAAGGTTGGACTAGTAGAAATAAGGATATTGATGAGTGCATTAAAAAATTTCAGCTTAAGACCACAGAGCATGAGAATGTGATTGAATGGATTCCTTTTATAAATTAAGCGATATTCAAGAAAACGGTGATGAATTTTTAGCATTCTTGTTAAATGGTGTAAGAATAATTTATTGGCACAAGAATCAATACACACAATCACGTGGTTCAAGTATAATTGATCTTAAAATATTGCCCAGTTCTCAGAGCTCAATGGGTCTATTAGAGGAGGTAAGATACAAGAAATCTATATTTATTTTATTATTATCATGTGTATGTGCTTATAAATTATATAATATTTATCTATTTAATAAGTTTACAAACCATATAAAGAATAACGAACTTAAAGTATACAGACTAACTCTTAACACAACTACTAATGAGTATATGTTGGTATTTGATAAATTTCATTCCAGAAGACATCGTAATAATGGAAGTTGTGCATATTGTGGACGAGATAACACATCTCCCGCTTGGTGTCAAACATGTGACCCTCTGAGAACGGCTCAAAGATGGACAAGTGGAAATAAGAATATTGATTATTGCATTAAAGAATTCCAACTTAACACTACAGTATATGATGATGTAATCGAGTGGATCCCTTTTAATAAATTCAAAAAAATGGCGATAAGTTTTTAGCAACCTGGCTAGATGGCATGCGAATATAATGATAAATCACGCACGCCACCATGTATAATTACACTTAAAATATTGAATGGTTCTCAGGATTCAACAGATCTGTCGGAAGAGGTAAGATATAAATCTATATTTTTTATGTGTATGTTTATTTTTATTTACTTATAAATAATATTTATCTATTTAATAAGCTTAAGTACTATATAAATCATTACAAAAAAGTGTATGGGCTAACCCAAAACACAGCTAGTAATGAATATATGTTGGTATTTGTTGAATTTCACTTCCAAAGAAGTGAAGAGAATAGAACGTGTGTACATTGTAATAGTTTTAATACATCTAAATCTTGGTGTCAGGAATGTGATCCTCAGAAAATAGTTCAAGGATGGACAAGTGGAAATAAGAATATTGCCGATTTCATTAAAGAATTTCGACTTAAGGCCACAGGATATGAAAACGTGATTGAGTGGATTCCTTTTGATAGATTAAATAATATTCAAAAGAATGGGGATGAATTTTTAGCAACCTGGTTGGATGGCATACGATTAATTTCAGAAAAATGCACACGATCACGTACGTTACCATCACAGTTGCACTTAAAACATTATCTAGCTCTCAGGATTTTTTGAAAGAGGTGAGTTAAAACTTAATTACTTACTGTTTTGTAAGTTTATATCAATTGTAATAATTCTAATTATTTTATATTTCATAATTTTACAAATCAAGAAGTATTACTGTTACACTTGAAATCGACCTCTTGAAACGATTCCGGGAACTTGATAGTTAGTCTGTCACAGACTATTAAATTATGATTTGGCGAGGCAAGGGAAGCGTCAACGGACGACTTAACAAAGAGGCTTTATCGAAAGAGGCAGACAACACGTACGTATATGAAGATACGTAGGGTTGTTTTAAGAAAAGGTCACGAGTCACACGTGACGATGCAAGGGTCACGAGTCACACGTGATGTAAAATATATTTACTAGGGTGTCCAGGATTATGCGGTGCGATAAGGTAGATTATGCGATGCGATCGAGGTCAATTATGCGATGGATGCGAAATAAATTTAAAATTATGCGAAATAATTAAATAGAGGATGCGATTTTTAAAACTTCTCTGAAGAGATTATTTATTTATTGAAATTTAAAAAAATTCAACATTCTAATTGAATTTTCTGACAATGCATGTCTATTATCTGCTAAAATTCGCTTATAGGCCGAAAAGCTACGTTCAACATCTACTCCTGAAACCAGTAACCAAATATATACTAATGCAATTTTGCTAATATTTGGTAACAAAATCATCTTCTCATGCCAATAATTATCCAAATCAAAACTTTCACTAAATGTTTCTGATAATCCCGAATAAATTGCCCATTCACTAATAAGATCGTTTGATGGATTTTCCAATTCCTTAATTGACTTATATAATGTAATATTGCGTCGGTCAATTTGTGCTTGCATATAACGGGGATCAAAACAATGAATTGCTTTAAAAATTTGAAGTGCAGAATGATTATTAACATGCTTATTAAATTTCTCATATGCTAATTGAAAAACTTCCTTAAAAATTGCATCGTATGATAATATATCATATTGGTATGTTCGGCAAAGATCTTCCATTTCATTGGATTTCGGAGGTGCTTGACGATCCGAATTTAGGTGAGCGCATACTTGCTCTAACCTGTCTGCAACAAATGGTGCCACTGGTTTATTCTGAATCTTGAAGAATTCAAGACTACTAACCAACCTATATATATTTAATATATATGTAATTTATTTAGTAAAGAATTAACTTATAATACAAATAGATATATTATTACTTACAACTGCGTATTATAAGTAATAAAATAAAGAATAAATTGCAAGTAAAATAAATTATCCCAATCTTCAAAAACTTTTCTAATTCTAAACTTGCAGTACTATCCTTATTTATCTCAGATTCCTTAAAATAAAAATCAACCAAAAATGTAAAATGGTTACAGATCCAAAAAGCAAAATTGAACCACGAGTTCCATCTAGTTTTTATGAGTAATGGCAGAAGTGTGGGATCGGAATGATCATTTAAAGTAAGAAATGAAATCCATCGCCGTTTTCTAGCTGCAGAATATGTAAAGGTTGTCTTAATTAAACTGATAGTAGAATCAAGAAGCTTAAAATTTTTATAATTGATCCAGGTTTCTCTTACTAAGTTAAGTACATGAGCAAAACAAGGATTATGTTTAATTTGAGGCATCAAAGGGGAAAGAACATTAAATGCAGCTAACATGTATGAAGCATTATCAGTAATAAATAAGATTACATTATCAAAAGGAATTTCATAGTAAGACAATGTTGAAATAACAAGTTGTGAAATAGTGGTTTTATTAACAACTTGCAAGTAATCTGTTTTAACCAGGTAGGTTTGATCAAAATAGCTAAACAAAATGTTTACTATAGCTCTACTACATGAATCTGTCATTTCATCAACCGTAATGCAGATTTTTTTTCTAATTAATAAATCTTTAAGTTTCTTTTCCTCCCTTTGAAATAAAATTGGAAGGTACTTTTCGCAAACTTGATTAGCACCAGGAACTGCACCGCCTATTAAAATTATAGTAAGAAATTGATTATGCTTATTATTAACTAAAAAAGTTTACATACTGTATTTGCAATGTTCTTTTAAAAAAGGTTGAAAGTATTGAATTTTTTCAAAAAGTATATCAGCTTTAGCCAATATTTTAATAAAATTAAGAACAAATTGTTCTTTTTCATTATAAGGCTTATTAAAAGCAGTAATTGCACGTTGAACAGGAATTTTTTGGTTTTTTTTAACATTAATTACAGAATTTTTTTTTGATTCATGGGTAGAAGATGTCAAATGTTTATCTATTACAGATTTTTTCTTATGATCCACAGTGGTTTGACAAAATCGACAAAACAGTTTTCCACTGTCTGCATAAAAGTCATCTTTATATGAAGGATTTCTATGAAGCCGTTCTGCGGCTGTAACCATATTGCTTTATGTTTTCTTAATTAAACATTCAGCTTTTTTTATTAATAAGCCAGAATTAAAAAAAAACATTTATAACCGTTTTATAAAAAAAAAAAAAAAAATTTTTTTTTTTTATTAAAATCTTGGATACCAAGAACAATCACTTTTATTGATCTTATTGTCTCATTGTTATATTTATAATATCAGATCTATCAATCATGTTTGAGCTACATGACCAGGATGCTTTTTTTTGCTTGATTATGTGGAGCATCTGCGAAGGTGAAAAAATGATAGATTATGCACATATTATGCGATCGCATAATCCTGGACACCCTAATATTTACTCAATGGGTTCGTGTATAAAGACACGATGTTTATTAATAATAATAAAGTAACTGTATGGAGACAGTCATAAGAATACAATAAAGAATTCGAAACTAGGCTATTAAGGGAACTATATATATGAAGATATATAGTTATTAAAGAGATGTCGAAGACTAAAGAGCTAACTAGGCTAATTCGCGTCCTTTATATAACAAACACGACTATATAATTAATTTACAATAGATGAATTAAAATGTTGTCTATCACTATCTAACAATCTATAAATCGTCCCACTATTCTTATTAATACCAATCCCTTCACTATTTCACGTTTAAGCTTCGAGTCTTTATCTTTAATAGGCTTTTACCCGGGCTTGATCCATCACGATCTTGATAATAATTTCGTGGATAGCCCTTAAGCTTATTCTTTTCTTGCTTATCCGCATGGATGGCACAAGCAGGATAGAACTTTTCATTTTAATAGCAGTGGCAATAATGCCAGTTGGGGTTAGGATCATTGACGCAAGAACGAATAGACCCTTTTAGGGATTACCATTGACGTCACGGCATGTGTTGTCTCTATGCTACACATCACCAATATCAGGACCGATATGGTAACTAAAAGCACTGTATATGGTTTAACAATTTGGAAAAAAGGGTGCTTTGTATGATAGTACAGATACGGGGTCAATATGAATATTAGTAGGGCGATTATCCTTCGATCATTAACTATCGACGGTTTGGGAGTTCAAGAAGATCATTGTTGCGGCAGTTATACGCCACGCCAATCAAGTTCTTCTTCAAGTTGTTGGCATGTGCAGCATTACTGTGATAAGGACAGGGGTAAATTTGCAATATCTCTGAATATCCCAGAGTAGTACATGAAACGGTCCTAGGTATATCGGGAGACAATTTCCAGGTAATATTACAACACAAATGTATGGAATTACACAGTTTTCAGCAACCGGTGAATATATGATAGTATTAAAAAATACAAATAATGATGTGTTTGCTTTTAAGAGAAGAGATGATTATGGCAAATGTACAAATTGTAATCAATTTAACACATCAATAAACTGGTGTCAGTCATGTGATCCTTATAAAATAACTCTGGAATGGACAAGTGGTGATAAAGATATTGATCATTGTATTAAAGAATTTCAACTTTATACTACTAGCCGTGAGAAATCAATTCAATGGATTCCGTTTGACAAATTAAATGTAATAGAAAAAATTGGTAAAGGAGGATTTGGTACTGTATCTTTAGCTAATTGGCAATGTTCGCAATCTATTAAGGTTGCGCTTAAGACTTACCCAGATCAAAAAAAGACTCAAATAATTTTCTAAAAGAAGTAAGTTAAAACTATTACCGTATTTTCGCAAAAAAATGCCAGGGTGTAATTTCAAATTTTGTCTTAATTTAAGCTTAATTCTGGTCATTATTCTAAATAACACCTATGGGCGTTATTTTGCTATTCACTTATGCGAATATGTATCTCTAACTTACTGTACACAAATTTTGTTTTATTAGTTTAGAAGTCATGTGCATTGTAGAGTAAGTGGCAGCAGGCTTATAATATATGGACTTACTCAAAATACAAAAACAAAAGAATATATGATGATATTTCAATATGCTAATAAAGGAAATCTTCATAATTATCTAACACTAAATTTTGACAGACTTATTTGGGAAGATAAATTATCACTATTAATCGAAGATTTAATTAAAATTCACAAAGCAGGATACACTTATTGTGATCTTCACTGCAGTAACATTCTACAGCATGAAGAATCATGCCCTGATTCATTAAAATCCTATATTTCAGATTTAGGATTATCCAGAAATTGGAATTAAAAAATGGAATTTATAGAGTTATGCTTTATATTGCACCTGAAGTTTTATTAGGTCAAGAATATACATCAGCAGCCGATATATATAGTTTTGGATAGGGTTCCTAGGTTCAGTTCAGTTCAAATTTAGGTTCAATGAACCTGAACTGAACCTGAACCTGAACCACAAATTT